>JAYJMB010065058.1:8272-25476 GCA_036873735.1 Pouteria campechiana
AGTGCGCTTATGATTCCTGTGACCTCAGGGAAAGGAAGAGCATGTGGCGAGACACAAGTGGGCTACCGTTGGTCTCCAGATAAAGCTCGAAGTTTATGGGAGATTTACCCACCCCTTTCTAATCGGTGGTAGGCTGGTAGCTTATCCGCTGAACACGAGCCACGCTTTCCTGTCCGTTTCGACACCATCTCGAAATCGTCGGTGCAAAATCTGGCATGCATGAATGTTACAAGTATCGCGATCCTGCAGCGTCGAGGTTTGTCTCATTCTTGGTAGCATTTCTAAATTTCAACCGTCAAGAAGATGATGATGAGAAGGCTACCAATGATTTTTAAATAAAAAGCAGACATTTGGATTTCAGCCATCATGTTATATAGATGGCAAGGACTGATTTTCACCGTGTGGGGAAAAAAAAAAAAAAAAAAACCTCCTTGGACATCGCCTTCTATTATGCATTCGCCGTTATGTGGAACATGTGCGATATTCGAGGTTTCGATTATTAGCTGGACCACTGCGACATGAGGCACGCAGCATAAAAAGCAAGAGCATGTGTAAGATTTTAACTTTGATACATCTAGTGGTCCACAGCACACAAAGCAAATGAAAGTTTGGCCCAAGACGGAAAGCTTGGGTCTAAAATGCACCTTGCCTAGTACACATCATTAGCATGCATGCGGACTTCCGAAATCTGTTAAGAAATAATCAAGGACAATGATTCAGTACTTCTGGAATAATTGAATATTTTGTGCTACCCTATTGTTTTAGATTTGAATGAATTAAAATCAATCATTATATTTAATTATTTATCTTTAGAAATTGGCTATCATAATAAAATTCAGCTTAATTAAATACTTAGATAAGTTATTATAATAATAGAGAATTTTAAAGGGCCTTTTGTATTTAGGTAACTCAAGTTTAGCTTATTTATATTTTTTGACTTAAAACTTTCATATTTGCATAAAATGATTAAAAGTTTGACGAAATTTGCATGCATAGTAGCTCCTATCAGTCATAACATACTTATCTTTATTGGGAACTGTGATCCTTAACTTTGTAAATGAGAAAATAGCCATCAAATGCAAAGTTAAAAAGGGGATACAACCATTACAAAAACAATGTTTTCTAGAATTTGTACCATCAACTCGCCCTTGGCAATAAAATACCGGCAAGAGTAATGGATCCTTTTTAATCTTTCCCTTTCTTCCTCTCGAAACCTAGAATGCCTTTTGCCTTGTTTTAAAAGCTTTTAGAGCATGCACTATTAATCTCTATGCAAGTTGGGTTTTAAAGTAATAATAGGCCATTGAAATTTAATTAAAATTTTTTGAAATAAAATCCCTTTCTTCATAAGAATTTAGAGCTCGAATTAATTTAGGGTTGTTAGCGCAAAAAGAAATAAAATATAGGTTATAGGCATTTTAGTCTTTTTATATCATTAGTAAACAATGTTGTGACCGTCCTTAACAAAAGGTACCATGTATACAAAATTTATCAAGCATTGAACTATTTTATGTAAAATAAAAGTTATGAGTCAAAAAGTAAAAATAAGTAACATTTGAGATATCTATATGCAAAATGCCCAAATTTTAAGAGTACATGTGAATATACTACAAATTTTATAATCAATTTTACAACCATATAGACATCTATGATGGTGTGAATGCATAATTTTGATGGTAAACAAAACTTGATTAAGCTAAATACTAATAAATATTTGTCAAATGCTTAATATATTTAAATAGATTACAAAAAGATAGAACCTGCAGGCAACAGAATGCATAAGGACTCAGAAGAAAAATAGAGGAATCAAAACATACTCTAAGACATTAACCTGTTTGACTAAATAGACAAACACTTCGGGTAATGCAAAGCGTGAGGTGAAAGTTGAAGAAGTAGATATTTCATCTGAATCCATGTCTTATTGAAGACACGGCAACTAGCTTCATCCGAGATTAACCTCAGACAAATGCAAGCAAACTTCATCTGCAACCTGAAGCTTCATCAAAAATTAACCTTAGACAAATGCAAAGAAAGAAGAGAGTTCATTCAAGCGAGAAAAGTTGAACAGAAAAAAACTATAAACTTCATTCAAATTGAAGTCTATCTAGCTTCATCATTGTTATCATAAATTGTCTGAAATTAACTTTGAAAAAATGCAAGTGAAGAAAAAAGACTTCTTCTGACAAACATAAGTAGAAGACAAATTTTGTTTGAAATTAACTTCAGAAGAATAGAATGAAGTGTTGAACAAAATTGACTGACTTCATTTGAAATATAATGACTCCTTTCCAGAATGGTAATTCAGTCAGTTCATTATAGCATCTCTTCATCCAATGCTAACCTAAACTAGCAAATTTCTCTTCTACTCTGGCAAGAACGGTGTTGTAGATGATCTTATTAGTTCTCATAGGATGGCTTAACCCAAGAAGGGAGGGGTCAATTTGATATATAAAAATTCATTACTTAACCCTTATTAGACAATTTTCCTTTTTTCGTGGTTGTGTGTGATGTGATGTAAAGTGAATGATAAAACCATAAAGTACATAATGGATAAAGTAAATAAACGTACACAAACAAAATAATTTTTATAATAGTTCAGGAACCCCGTTCCAACATCTACTCTTCCAAGAGCATACACTCATTATACCTTGGGTTCCACTGTATCTCATATAATGGAATACAATAGTGCTCCCAGCATTCTTCTAGATTCCAGCTCTAGGGGACATAAATAATGTTCCCAACACTTTTCTGGTTTTACAAGCTCACCAGGAAATTCACTGGTTTTAAAGATTACCAGCAAACTTGATGGTTTTCTAAAGATCACCAACAACTCTTTGGTTTTCAAATTAACCAAAAAACTAATACACTTTACAAAGTGTTACAATAAAGCATAGGGGAAGATATGATCTTTTACAGCTCTAACAATATGGAAAGATCTTCCGAAATGTAAAAATGATGGCCATAAAGATTTGCAGATTAAAACTCATAAAGGATAGATGATGGTTTAAGCTCTTAACCATAGGTGAAAGGATTGCATAAGTTCAAGCATATTTGAAAAGCTTTCCTTCACCATCTTTTAATCGTCCCACCTTTTCTTCTTAAATAGTTTCTTCATATTTTCAACTGTTGGAGAAGATGATCTCTATTGAATGCAAAAACGAGAGCAACATTGAATGAATAAGATCATTTAATTTTTTTATCGTTGAAGTCCAGGTCTTTTTTATTTATCTTGAGCTGCTGCGTTGCCATTTAGAGAGAAGCATAAGTTGTGTTAAAAGATGATCCATGTTTGACTTGTCATAGCTTTGAAAACCTTGTAGCATCGATTATTGCCAGAAATAGTGACTAATATAAGTCTGCACAATGTCGACATGGGTGCAGATATCATTTGAATGCTAGTCACATAAATCAATTTTTCTTTAATAAGTCACGATCTCTCTCCATCTGCTTTTGTTTGCCATAAGTTGTAAACGAATTCTTCCATAGGTTTGTTTTTCAGTTGAACTTCCATAAGAGTGATTCTATCTATTGCAAATACCAAACAAACTTTGAATAGTGCAAATGAAGTTAAACTACTTAATAGATAAACTCTACTTTGTCTGGCTTCATTCCTCCAGGAGTTTTGTCTATTGGTCAATACTACATGTATGTGCTTTGTTTGTTGTAAATAACAGACTAACTTTGGGTGGCACTGACGAAATTGGACTGATTAAGTGACAAACTCTCCATTGTCTATACGAACAAAGGAAGCAAGATGTTCTTCCTTCATTCTTTATTTGTCTGTTGGAGGTGATAGATGAAGTTCACTTTGTTTTACTTAAACAAAATAGGTGTAGCATTCATCTGATGTAAGTGATAGATGAACTTTTTATTTATTTTGTCTTAGATGGAGTCCTTTACATGTTGCATATGGATTTGTTTGGTGTAATCTATAGATAATCATGCCTTTGTTCGTTGAAGCCCATTTTGGTCCAAGCAACTCTTTATTTGTTCAGGTTCATCTATATCCATTGTGCAGATTCTACTCCACCTTTTGCTTTGGCTGATGCTTTATCTGTAGTAAGTAAAAGATGAACTTTTGATCCGCAGACGAAGTGAAGTTCTTCAACTTTTCTACACTTCTCAAGCAACAAAAGGGGTTTGTTCTTGCAACACCTTTGTTTCTTCATTCTTGGTTTGTTTGTCTTCACTTAGCTAAAGTTATACTCCCTTATCTATTCAAGTTGCCTTTTTGTCCTCAGATGAATCTCTTCTTCTAACTCTATTGATCAGACAAAGTTTTCTTCTCTTTGTACATGATTGTCTAGGCTACAATCTCTTCTTTCTTCCTTTATCTAAGTATTTGATGGATCTTCTTCTTCTTTCTTTATCTCGGCCAACCTTTGTTTGGTTGGTGTAGATAGTTCAAATTTCTCAAAAAATATTATGCTCTTTGACCATGACTTCGTCTTCAACTTCTTTGTCTTGCATTTGTCTATTGAAATTTTCTTGTTATATTTAATAAACACACAAGCTCATTGTAGTACATCTTCGAACCTTGTTTCTCCCATTGTATTTACTTGTGGAAGTCTTCTTTTAGATAATGTAACCTTGCTTATCTTTAGCTTTCCTTATTTTCTTCTTCTTTCATGATCTTCATCAGTTCAGCTTCTTTGGAATGTAGCAGATAGTTATGGCAGTTTATTGTAGATAATCATAATCCTACACTTGAACTTTTCTGCACTTGCTACATTATCAGCTTGACATTTTTCATTATATTTTTCATTGTAAATCATAATATAATTATCCATATTTAATTTGCATAAGTTGTAAAGCATGGATATATACTTTAAATCATGATTTTGTATCTATAAGCTTATTTAAGCACAATTATTTTTCATGTAAAAAATATTTTCTATGAAGCACACTTATCAAAATATATTTATCCTCACATGATTTTCACAAGTTGTAGAACATGGATAAATCATATATTATTTTTCTAATAAAATATTAAAGTGATAATTTCATAAAGCATATGATATATCTATAATCTAATATATAATAAACAAGGTTAATGTACTATAGATCATAATGAATTCTTCATTCTCTAAAACAATTTATGTAATATGCTTGCATTCAAAATGTTGCAATAATGACTATTCATGCAAAGCATATTTGTTTTCATTTTGGCTTGCTAGACTAAAATCGTTATTAGTATCAAGTCTTAAGATAAGTTTTATTGTCATCAAAATTATACAATAATCCCAACAGATCCTAGTTGATAAGAATCAATTAGAAGATGGCATTTCAACTAAGAGCTAATCAAAATGGTCTTCACATGTAATAGAGGTCACTTACCACCAATAGCTAGAATTCAAAGTTGATATAAAAGGAGTAATGCTGAGACGAAGAAAAACAACCAGCCTGAGAAAGTTGAATACTCTTAGTGAGCCAAAATCATCCACTACATTCAAGAGATTTGAGCTTTCATCCTTCAATCTTCTACATCATTAAAAAGGCTTTCAACTACCATTCAGGAAGAGCTTTTACTTCTGCATTCAAGCTTTAGATTTCTTCCCCTGAGTTTTTAGTGAAACACTTGTATAAGTGTATTCAATCTTTGTACTATTTCTCTTATGATTACCTTGAGTTAGTATTTGAAACCAAGCTCAAGAAGAGTTGTGACTGTCTATTAAAGCGAGACTTATAGACAGAAGCTATATTGTTTATGCCCCCTTGAGTTAATCCAGAAGATTATGTGCTGCACTAATTTATGCCCCTTGAGCTGATCCAGAAGAGTGTGTATTGCACTAGTTCATGTCCCCTGGAGCTGATCCAGAAGAGTGTTGGGAGCACTGATTGTAATTCTACTATAGTGAGATAATGGAACCCAAGACACTACGAGGAGAGGGTTCATGGAAGAGTGGAGTAGAGTGTTGACTTGAACTATTATAAAAATACTTGTATCTTTATCAACATAGGTTTAAGCAAAACTTTTTAATTATCTAATTCATCCCTCCCCTCTTAGGTATTTACCTAACCTTGAGAACCAATACGTGCTATCAAGGTAGGCTACATAAATAATTATAATGATCTAATGGCAAACCCATCATCCTCTGCTCATGCATTTGCCAAGGGGCATTCGTCTGCTCGGCCAACCCTATTGGATGGAACCAACTTCGCTTATTGAAAGTTAAGAATGAAGCAAATTATTATGGCTAACAGCATGAATTCTTGGAAGGCTATTGAAGTAGATGTCACTCTTCCTAGCAATGAAATTGGTGTATGGACAAAAGAAAAGGCCACTGTAGTTCAAAATAATGCAAAGGCTATGAATTCTTTATTCTATGGACTAATAAGCTAGTATCTATCTATGAGGGTTCCTCATAGGTCAAGGGAATCAAAAGAAATATATTGATAGGAGAATTAGAAAATTTTAGGATGAGAGAAAAAGATAGCGTATCTGAAATGTATGCTCGATTCTTTAAGATTACTAACGTTTTAGAAGTCCTCGAAAGAGAAGTTTTCAATTCTAAATAGGTTATGAAGATCTTGAGAGCACTACTAGAGTCTTGGAAATAGAAAATCACTATAATAGAAGAAGCAAAGGATCTAAACATGCTCTTGATAGATGATCTCATTAGCTCTCTAATATCATAAGAGTTGATCAAAAGAAAAAGAGAAGAGCCAACTAAATAGAAGAAAATCATTGCTCTCAAAGCAACTATGGAGAACAACAATGAATCTACATCACAATTTGAAGACAATGTGGCCATGATGGCCAGAAACTTTAGAAAAATTATGAGGAACAATAGAGGTAATATCATAAGAAGACAGTCTAGACAACAAGGAGAGAGAAAGGAGGCTGAAAAAAGGAAAGATCCTCCCACATACTACAAATGTGTAGGTGTAGGACACATATTTGCAGCATATCCTAATGAAGAAAAAGCGAACATGAATGACAAAGAGGAAAGGAATAGGAGAGAGAAAGAATTCAAGAAGCTGTTAAAAGATCAGGATAGAGGAATGTATGCAAATGATGAAGAATCCTCAAGCATAAGCTTGAGTTATTGAGATGATAATGAAGTAGGGAACCTTGCAAGAATATGTTGCATGGCCCATGTGGAAAATGAATCAACAAGCCAGATTCCCACCAAAGAACACTGCATAATAGAATTAGAGACTAAGGTAAGTCTTAAAGCTATGTCTGGCAAGTCCTGGTTGATAGGTGAATTTTATTCACTTATATTTCATATTAGTTAAGCTTGGTTAGTTGTTTGTTCTTGAGAATTTTAGATGATTTTATATGTTTTTTATTGGTTTTTATAGGTGCATTGAAGAGTGGAAGAATGGAGCAAAAGCAAAGAGAATTGAAGTTGCAAGTGAATGGAGAAGGAAGAAGAGGAATAGAGAAGGCAAAACTTGAAGAAAAATAGGTAGTAGCAATGGCACCCCGGTGCCTAAGCCAGGGTCAAAGTGCCCAAACTCAACCAGAGCCACCATCTGCAACTAGAAAATGGCCAACGTAGTGCCAGCTGCGGAGCAGACTTTCAACCTTCATTTGTGTTAGTTTTTAAGGGAGTTTTTGGGATGCCTTGAAGGGGTCTTAGCTAGGGTTTTAGGAGCTCTTTGGAGAGTTTTTGGAGGATGATTAGAAGAGGAAGAAATGAGGTTTGAAGATCAAGAGGAAGGATTTCAGATTAAAGGAGCAAAAATTAAGCAAAAAAGGGGAAGACATTATTATGTTTGTCTTCTTGTGTTTTTAATTGCTTTCTTCCCTTGTAATCTTGAATTTCCCTTGGATTGGAACTAAGATGATGTTGAATACTTCTTTGATGTATTCATTTTACGTTGTGAGTTAACTAATCTCCTCCTTCTAGAGGGGAGATGGATTTTATGCGAAATTCTTGGTATGCTTAATGAATTGATCTATCGATCTTGCAATTGGTTTATCTATGATGCTTTATGGTTAATGCTTTCAATTTTCTAGCTAGTTATTGAATGATTAGTATATAAGGTTTGACAATCAAGAGAGGTAACCTCAAATAGGATCTAGGCATCACTATATTAAACTATAGATGACTCGGGAGAGCTTCTAGATTTTATAAAATAGTTTAAAGATAATCATAGATTTTAATGCATTACCAATATTTTGATTTTTAAAGGAATATTGAAATTAGGACTTTGGTAATAGATATTTGACTCAGCACCTGGGAGAGGGAGTTTATTGAATTAGGATTCTTGATTATAAACTAATGCAATGATAAATCGGGAATACATTGAGAACACCATGAATGAAGCATAAATGAAATCAATCCTCTAGAGTTTTAATACCTTGATTTATTCTATTCAAAGAATATCTATTTTATCTGTTATTTAATTATTTATTTCTTAGTCATCTAGGTAAAGTTAGAATTATTCAAAGCAATAGCTAGAGATGAATTAAAATACACAATTCTTATGGATACGACAACCCTCTTAATTTGCAATGATCAAGTTTTTGGCACCGTTACTAGGGATTGACATTATTTTAATTATTCACTAATATTGTAAAAAGATAATCTGAGCTTTAATTTTGATTTTTTTTCTTATTTTACTATATTCGTATTTCTTTTTCTTTTATTGTCATTGATTCAATTTTTTTTAGCTCTTGTAGTAGTGTATGCTAAATTGTAAAAATTCTGATCTAAATCCTTCTAATCCAAAAATAGAGAGAACACTGTGAGAAATTTGAAAAACAAAGCAAGACAAATCTGGAGCAATGGAAAAATCAGAACAACACCAACAAAACTAGCCGAGAGCAGAACAAAACCAATAGGCACAACAGAGAGCAATCAAATATTATTTCAGACCAGTGGTCAATGGAAACTTTTTGGGCATCATGAATCCAATAATTAATGCTAACAAATTTGAGTTGAAGTTGGCCTTAATCAACATGGTCTAGTAGAACTAATTTGGGGGTTCTCCAAATGAAGATCGAAACATTCATCTAGCAATGTTCTGAGAAATCAGTGACACAGTGAAGATGAACAGTGTCCCGGATGATGCTATTAGGTTGAGACTCTTTCTTTTCTTACTAAGAGATAAAGTAAGAGGTTGGTTACAGTATCTACAACTGGGCAGTATCACAACATGGGATGAGATGGTGGAGAAATTTATAGTAAAGTTCTCCCCTCCAACCAAAATAGCTCAACTTTAAAGCAAGATTAGCCAATTCAAATAGTTGGACTTCGAACCACTCTACGAGTGTTGGGAGAGGTTCGAGGGTTTGCTAAGAATATGTCCACAGCATGGATTCCCTAATTGGTTACAAATTCAGCTATTCTATAATGGATTAAATGGCCAAACAAGGACTATCGTTGATGCTACATCCGGAGGCTCACTGATGGCCAAGACTACAGCAGATGCATACCAATTATTGGAAGACATGGCTTCCAATACATTCTAGTTGCCAAATGAGAGAAACATGGTGAACAAGGTAGTTGGTTGCTATGAGGTGGACCCAATCACAACCCTAACTACACAAATGTCCTCTTTGATGCACCAATTAGCTATAGCCAAATTTTGCATCTTAAGGAGTGTTTAATGCAGGAGAATCTTCTTCTTCTTCTCTACTAATTGAAGTATATATGACTGCAGATCCAACTAGAGAAGAAGCATAATATGTTAATAATAAGGGCTATAGTAACTTCTGGGGAAAAACATGTAGAGTCAATATTATCCTAGAAATTGGAGGAATGGGGATAATCTTCCTTATGGCAATCATAGGAACACAATGAACTATCCTCCTAGGTTTCAACAACCACACCAATCTCAACCAAAGTAGAAGAAGCCGTCCCTAAATAACCTCGTGAGCACTTGTGTAAATGAGAATTGAAATAGGTTTTCTAGGAATGAGGTAAGACTTAATAACGTAGAGACAACCATGGGAAACATTAATGCTTCTATCAATTCTTTGGAGACATAGATTGGATAGCTGGTCAGTTCTTCTGGCAGTTCGAATAGGGGTAATTTCCAAGCAACATGGAGAAGAACCCAAGGAAACATTGCAATGCCCTAACTTTGAGGAGCGGAAGATAACTTGAATCACCAAAAATGTAAGGAGAGTCACAACCCAACTCAGAGAAAAAGAACAAAGACATAGTTCAGAGAGAGACAAATGAAAAGGAGGTAGAGAAGCAAGAGGAACCTGTGAAAGAAGATTACCAACTAGGGAAGATTACATTTCCTAACAATCCTCCTATTCTGGAACCCAAGTCCCTTTCCCTTAGTGATTCCAGATGAAAAAGATAGATGAACAATTCAAGAAGTTTTTTGAAATGTTTAAAACAATTCATATTAACATTCCATTTACAAAAGCTTTATTGTAGACACCAACTATGCTAAATTTATGAAAGAAATCATGTCTAAGAAGCAAAAGTTGGAGGAATTTGAAACAATGAAGTTGACAAAGGAATGCAACATGATTCTTCAAAGGAAGCTCCCTTAGAAATTAAAGGACCCAGGGAGTTTCACTATACCTTGCACCATAGGCAATTCCTCATTTCATAAAGCATTATATGACTTAGGAGCATCCATTAACTTAATGCCTTTATCTAGTTTCTAGAAACTTAGACTTGGGGAGGTGAAGCCTATGAATATCACACTATAGCTAGCTAATAGGTCTTCTTAGTTTTTATGTGTATGATTTTGATGACAATAAAACTTAGATTTATGCTAATGATGTTTCTAGAATTAGAACCTTGAAATATAGAAAGATATGCTTAAAATGTATGCACTTTAAAAGGATATAATTTATGCAAGTGTATATATCTTGATATAAGTCTAGATACTTTACAAAAAGGGAAAATCATCTTGATCCATATTGTTTTCAACTTTGTTTATCATTTCTTAATGCCTTGGATTATTTGCTAATGTGCCTCAAAGAGATATATTTTTAAATGAAAAAGAATGAGCGCTTAAATGAGCTTATAAATACAAATCATGATTCAAATTAAATATCCATGCTTCACAACTTGTGCACATCTCTTGTGGATAACTATATTATAGAAAATATGATGAAAAATATCAAATTAACAAAGTAGCAAAAGTACAAAAAATTCTAAGTATAGGAGCAGTGTTACAATGACTTTACTATAGTGATTTTGCTATAGTAAAAAGCTATAGTAGCTGCTATAGTGGACTTCGGACAAATATTTATTATAGTCTTGGATGACGTCTACTATAGTAACTGCTATACTATTAGACAAAGCAACCAATTCTTGGATGAAGTTAAACTACCTTTGGATAAAGCTGCTATAGTGATTGCTATAATGATCTGGGATAAATTGTTGGGCAGACAGATTTGTCCTTGACAAAGTGTTCTACAGTGCTTGCTATAGTAACCTTAGGACAAATTATTGGGTAGACAGACTTATCCCTGATAAAATGTTCTACAGTGCCTACTACAGTAACCTTTGGATAAATTATTGGGTAGACAAATTTATCCCAGACAAACCATTGTCTCTACAAGTGCTATAGTAATTTATCGCAGTAACGCTACTACAGTATCTCTTGGACAAACTTTGGGCAAACAAATTTGTCCGAAATTAACTTTGGACAACTGCGAGTGCTACAATAACTTGCTATAGTAATGCTATTATAGTAAGAATTTATTGTTTTTCAATGGTTTAGGAATTTAATGCTTTATAAAAAGCTTTCTATTTTCAAGCAACCATCTTCTTCTCTGCCAAGAACAAGGTTGCAGACTTTCCAACACTTTAGAACCAATTAGAAGTAATGCAGTCCAATGGGAGAAAACTTCAATGTTCATTCAAAGCTGCTCATCTACCTCCATTTTCTGCATTCAATAAAACTCATCTTTTCCAATGGTCAAGTTTTTGTGAGCTATTTAAGAAGTTGCTAAGGGACATTTTCAGAAGGTTGCTGAATTCATATTGAAGATTTTTTTGAGCTTTAACCTTCTGATCCTCAAGTAACCAAAGGCCAAAGAGCTTAAACCTTCTTCATTCACTCAAGAGCTTCAATTATCCAAATCTTTAGTTCTTTTTTCATATATTAAGGGAGGAGTTATTGAAAATAGAGAGCCATTCAAATCATCAAGTCTTCCCTGGTGCTTCATTGAGATATCTGTAAAAGTGTCGTTTAAACTTCTCTATCTATTTTTCTATGATTGCCTTAAGTTGGTGCTGTGGACCAGACTTAAGAACAGCTATGACCATCTGAGTGCAGATAAGAGCTACTGTGTTTATACCCCCTAGCATTGAAATTTAGAAGAGCACTAGGAGCACTATGTTTACCCCCTTAGAGCTAGAATCTAGAAGAGTGTTGGTAGCATGATGTTTACCCACCCTAGAGTTGGAATCTAGAAGAGTGCTAAGAGCATCGTGTTTATGCCCCCTTGAGCTAGAATCTAGAAGAGTGCTGTGAGTACTATGGTTATGCCCCCTAGAGCTAGAATCTAGAAGAGTGCTATGAGTACTATGGTTACACCCCCTAGAGCTGGAATCTAGAAGAGTGCAGGTTGTACTATTGTATTTCTATTATATAAGATAGTGGAACCCAAGGCATAAGGAGAGTATGCTCTTGAAAGAGTGGAGTAGGAAGGTTACCCAAACCACTATAAAAATCATGCTATTTGTGTGTGTGTGCTATTTTTTATTAGTTTACTTTCCTTGCATTTTATTGCTTCATTATTTATTTTAGCATTGCATTATAAGCAAGCATGAAAAGAAGAAATTGATTTAATAGGGGTTAAGAAATTAATTTTTATAAACCCAATTTACCCCTCCCCTCTTGGGTTAAGCTATTTAATAGGAACCAATAAATCTTTGACCTATCCTTGGGGAGTTATTGAAGATGTGTTGGTGAAGGTGGTCAAATTCATCTTTCCAATAGATTTTATTGTATTGGATATAGAAGAGGGTCATGAAGTGCCCCTGATTTTGGGAAGACCATTTCTAGTTACAAGAAGGGCACTGATTAATGTCCAAAAAAGAGAACTAACCTTGAGGATAAATGATGAGTAAGTAAAGTTTAACATATATCATTTTCTGAATTTTCCTCTTGGGAATGACACATGCAATGGATAGAGGTCTTGAATGAGTGCATTGATTCTATATTTACTAATGAAAGTATTCAAGACCCATTAGAAAATTGCATTGCAAATTCTATGAGTGAAGGCATGATAGATCCAAAGGAAGTGATCAAACAAGTCATGGCATTGGAGAAACTAGGAAAGGAGAAAATCAGCATGAAGGTGGAAGCACCAAAAGAGAACATAGTGGTAGAGGAAAGGAAAACTGTGCCAGAATTGAAACAACTGCTAGAGCATCTTAGGTATGAATTTTTAGGCAGTAACTTGTCCTTTCCAATGATTATTTCTTCTACTATGATAGGATTAGAAGAGGAAAAACTTCTAAGAGTGTAAGGGAGCATAAATCGACCATTGCATGGTTGATTGAGGATATCAAAGGCATTAGTCCAACAATCTCTTTGCATAAGATATTGGTAGAGGACTTGTACAGGCATCCATAGAGCATCAATAATGACTCAACCTTGTGATAAAAGAGCTAGTACATGCTAAAATGTTGAGACAAATTAAAGTATGTATTATCTATGCAATTCCTAATAGTGAGTGGGTGAGTCTTGTTCATTGCATGCCAAAGAAAGGGGGGATGACAATGATCCGCAACGAAAATAATGAAAACTAATACCCACCAGAATAGTCATTAGGTGTTGAATATGTATTGACTATAGAAAATTAAACAAAGCCATTAGAAAGGATCACTTTTCCCTACCTTTTATTGACCAATGTTGGACTATTTGGCTGGGTATGACTATTACTATTTTCTCAATGGATACTTGGGCTACAATCAAATTGTTATAGCCCTAAAGGACCAAGAAAAAATGACTTTTACTTGCACATATGACACATTTGTGTATAGGAGGATGCCCTTTTTCTTATGTAATGCTCCCACCACTTTCCAACGATGCACGATAGCAATTTTTCATGATATGGTGGAGAATATCATGGAGGTATTTATGGATGACTTTTCTATTTTTAGTCTTACTTTTGATCAATGCCTGCATAACATATCTCTTATTTTGTAGATATGTGAAGAAACTAACCTACATTTTGAATTGGAAAAATGTCATTTTATGGTTAGAGAAGGCATTATGCTGGGTAACAAAATCTCAGCTCGTGGATTAGAAGTAGATCGAGTGAAGATTGCTGCCATCAAATAACTCCCACCTCCAACCAACGTGAAGGGAATTTGGAGTTTCTTAGGCCATGCAAACTTTTACAGGAGATTTATAAAGAATTTCTCAAGAATTTCAAAACCTTTATGTGATCTCTTGGGAAAATATATGCCATTTAACTTTGATGAAAATTGTTTGCAGGCCTTTAGGACATTGAAGGAGAATTTGATCTTAGCTTCAATTTTGGTGATGCCTTAATGGGATTGGCCATTCAAGATAATGTGCAATGTGAGTGACACTCCAGTAGCTATTCTTGGGCAGAAGCATGACAAAAGCATTAGAGCCAACCAATATGCAAGTTGAACATTGGATGAACCATAAAGGAATTATACCACAACCGAGAAGGAGATGTTGGCTGTGGTGTTTACACTAGAGAAGTTCAGAGAGTACATCATCAGATCAAAGGTTATAGTACACACCAACTATGCAGCCATTCGGTATCTATTCAGGAAAAATGATGCAAAAACTCAGCTGATATGGTGGATTCTACTATTACAAGAATTCAACATGGAGATACAAGATAAGAAATGGAGCCATAACATAGTGGTTGATCATCTGTCTAGGCTAGACCATCTAGGAGATGAAGGGTTTATTCAGGAGAAATTTCCAGATGAGCAGCCTTTTGTATTAAGTGGAAATTGTTCGTGGATTGCTGATTTTGTGAACTACATTGTATGTGGAAATTTTCCTCCAGACATCGCTGGGAAGTGAAAGAAGAAATTCTTGCATGATGTCAAAACTTATCAGTGGGATGACCCATTCTTGTTCAAGTGGTCTACTAATTAGATCATTCGGAGATGCATTCCAAAAGAAGAAATGCAAGATTTTTTGTAAAGCTGCCATTCATCTCTGTATAGAGGCTATTACGGTACCAACAAGATAGCTGTGAAAGTCCTTAAGTCAAGCTTTTATTAGGCTTCACTCTTCAAGGACAACTATAAGTTTGTGAAAACTTATGACTATTGCCATCAAATGGGCATAATTTCTAGAAGGCATTAGCTACCAATGACCAATAGCCTTGAAGTGGAAGCCTTTGATGTCTGGGGGATCGAATTTATGGGCAGCCCATTTCCAATCTCTTTTGGCCATTCTTATATTTTACTCATTGTCGATTATGTTTCAAAGTGGGTGAAAGTAGTAGCCACAGTAACAAATGACACAAAAGTGGCATTGAAGTTTCTATAGAAGAAGATCTTTAAGATTCAGGACACCATAAGCCATCATAAGTGATGAGTGGTCACATTTCTACAACAAATTTTTCAACAACCTCCTCTCCAAATATGGTGTAGATATAAAGTGGCACTCTCCTATCATCCACAAGCCAACGGACAAGCAAAAGCATCAAACAGGGAGATCAAATAGACATTGGAGAAGATAGTTGGTTGGAATTGGAAGGATTGGTCCAGGAAATTGGACGATGCATCTGGGCATATCGAACATTCAAGACACCTATTGGCCTGTCGCCATATTGGTTGATGTTTGGAAAAGCTTGTCATCTCCCAATTGATTTGGAGCATAAGGCTTACTAGGTAGTGAGAAAGTTGAATTTGAATTTGGAAGTTGCAGAACAGAAATGGATGCTTCAGCTAAATGAGTTGGAGGAGTTCCATTAGCAAGCTTATGAAAATGCCATCATTTATAAGATCCGGATGAAAATATGGCATGACAAGCTCCTTATCAACTGAGAATTCCACCCAACACAATAGGTGTTGTTGTTTAATTCTAGGCTAAAACTATTCCTTGGGAAACTCAAATCGAGATGGTCTGGACATTTTATTATTAACAAGGTATTTCCTTATGGGGTAGTTGAGTTGAGCACACAAGATGGCAAAAATTTTAAGTGAACGAGGAAAGAGTTAAGCACTACTATGAGCATGAGAGAAAAATTGGAGAGGTGATCCAATTGAAGAATTCAGAAGACTAAGAACTAAAGAGTTAGGCTAGTGACTATAAACTAAGCGCTTCTTGGGAAGCAACCCAAGTCATTGAAATTTAGTTCTTCTTTTTTAAAAAAATAGAAGTGGTTGATTGTGTTTTGTAGTTAAAGTATTTAATTTATTATAATTGCATTAGTTTTGTGGAAATTCTAAGTTTTAGTTTTTAGTTTTGCATTAATTTTTTTATTTGATTCCTAATTTGAATTATTTATTATGCTTTGGCAAGGTGTCCGAGGAACCATGCATCAAAGCCAAACTATAAAGGAAGAAGCATTCGGCATGAAGTGGGCAACAAAAGCTACTCTGAGGCACCTAACCACATTTTTGCAAGGTAATATGGTAATAGAACATGCACTGTAGCACCCAAACTAGGGCCATGATGCCTGATGTAGTTTCCCCTTTTTAAAACACAAACCATTCATGTTGCCTTCACTTGCACTAGATTTTCTTTCCTTTCCTTTTTCCTACTCTAAGCATCCTTTGTCTCTAATAGTCATTCCCCTTTCCCCACCATTCCAAATGCTTTTCCCTTCCTAAGAAGACATCCAAACACCGCATCTTCCAACTTCGATCCCCAATGTCTAGCAAACACCAAAATCTTCTTCTCATTCTTCTTCTAAGGCTATTCTCAAGGTTGAAATTCAAAGTTGGAGAAGAAAATTCTTGGAATCAGGTGAAACGCATCCCACTATGCTTTAATTTCTTCATTTCATTATTCTTGTTGATATTTCATTGAAGTGGAGGAGGACTGGTGTGTTGGGAGGAAGCTTTTTCATTGTGCGCATCAAGTTTTGACAAATTACCTAAACCAACTTGAGTGTGTGGGATTGGTGAATTTAGTGGTGTAATTGGAAGATTTCTATGTAACAAGTGTTCTAATGGGGATTGTGTAGTATGATGGTGCATTTGGCAGCTCATTTGGTGGTAGCATGGGAAAGGTTTCATAATGCATTCTATGGGTTTATGAATTTGCCTTAGTGAAGATAGGCCTTTGTTTTACAAGCTTGGAGAGTGTCAATTGATTTA
>JAYJMB010065069.1:3059-15224 GCA_036873735.1 Pouteria campechiana
GATAAACGGATGGAGAAATAGGCATCAACTGCAGTGGGTAGATTAGCAAGCTTTTGGTGTCCAAACGGTTGTACGAGAAATTTTCTGTAATGACATAACTTCCATGCTTCTCATGTGGGTTTAGAACCAGCGCGGTCCCATTCCGACAGTATTGCTTTCATATGAAAATTTGAAGTCATTTTTGACTTTTATTTTCGAGTTCTCTGTGGTAAATGTAGCTGAATTTTGGGGAGGCTCCGTCCGACTTGCCACTGGAGCTGAACGTCTCACGTGCTGAAAATGCTATTCCCCACGTGACCGCCACCAGCAGTACAACAGGTGTACCTGGTACAACACATTCGAGAGGTAGCGATTTTCAAGCCGAATAATCTCTTGAGCTTGTCGTGGGGGCGCGCCAGCGGGGAAGAGAAAGCAGGCACGAAATCCCACTTCCATGGCGTCCTTGGGCCTGAAAACCAGCTTCTGCCGCTCTTCCCTCCACCGCATCATTTGCGAGCAGAAAAAATCGCCTGATGCGGAGCCGACACGTATCGTTCGAAGGTATTCATTCATTCCCATCTCCCATTATCTTTTTTGCACCCTTTTCGTTTTTCTTTTGGTTTAGGTAGTGACTGAGAAATGAAATTGGCTTGAAACTATGGTGAAATAGAAGGGAAGTTATACTGAGGAGCACCGAAATGGCGATGATTGCTTCTATCTTCCATTTCAGGTATTTTGTTTTTCTTTTTTTCTGCTCTGGCGTCATGACTTCACCTGTTTCATTGCAAAATGGAAATATCCTTCACACATTTCTGAGTTTTCAGTTTTTCAACCTCCAAGTGTTGCCAGAGGGCATGTTTTTGTGACAAGAGGAAACCAGATGCGTGGAAGGCAGTAATATCTTGTAACTTGAAACATACACACCTGCTTTGGCACTAAAGTGTTGAAGTTTCAAATTGCATATATCTTGTAATTTTGCAATATGATCATTTCTTGTTTCCAAATGGCACTACTGCTGCACAGGTAATTCTTAAAGGGTTGCAGATTGTGTAATTTCTCTTATTCAATAGGAATTTTCTAAACAAAATGTCTGTGAATGTGGCAGTGGTAAAAAACCCAACTATCTAGGTGTGCAAAAGAGCCCTCCATCTTTGGCATTGTGTCCTGCCACAAACAACTGTATTTCTACCTCTGAGGAGGTCAGTGACCTCACACATTACGCCCCACCATGGTATGTTAATCCTTTCTCTCATTTTATCAGCTTAAAATGATGGTATGTTAATTATCACTCTCATTTAACATGCAACAATTCATAACATGCTTTTTTTCTTCCTTACTTTTTCTTAACAATATTCTCGTGAAAATAGCATGCATTGCAAAAGCAAAAGTCTGTAGCTGCAGTTGCGGTGTGTAGTCCTGTGCCCCTGACCACAAACCCAAATATCAGGGCCTTAGACCTGAAAAAGACTTTTTTCAGACCAGGAAGGCAGGAAGATGTTTCAGCAGCAACTCAGGTTTAGGTCACCAAGGATAATGTGATTACTTCTTTTTTTGTAGGAATTACAATCCTGAAGATGGACGTGGGAGAACAAAGCCTGTGAAAAGAGAAGAGGCCATGGCAGAGCTTCTTGAAGTGGTATGACCCTGTTATTCATCATCTGTTTTGCACATTCACAGGAATGATATTAATCATTCTGGTGAATACAACAGTTTTGCATTTGGGAATTCAGTACCATTTTCGGTAAACAAGAGTTGCTTTTCCATGTATGCAATTTTGATTTTTTTTTTTCATTGTCCTCATCATATATGGATGTAGTATGTTTCCAACCTTGGTCTTGAGATCATGGCATTTGTCTTATCTTCCTGATGTGTTCAGTCAAACTAGTTTGCAAAGAGGGTGCCATCAAAGTGAATCCCAAGAGGACACTGAAAATCAAGTTTCAAGTGCAAAAGGAATTCAAGCCCCTTGGCCTATAAAGAATTCCTGTATAATCAGGGATTTTTGGTTGTAAATAACAGTCAAAAAGTGCACTTTGATTGTTTCGCAGATCAAGTCAACAAAGCCAGACAATTTTACTCCACGAATTGTGGAGAAGAAAGAAGATTACATTCGGGTGGAGTACGAGAGTCCCATACTGGGGGTAACTTAAACTTCTGATAGCACTGTTCCTAGTTGTTCCTGTCAAAGCTCTTGCTCTTGCTCTTAACCTTTAATCTGTATTATTAACAATTTTTCTGTATACTTTCATTTCAGTTTGTGGATGATGTGGAGTTTTGGTTTCCTCCCGGCAAGAAATCAATTGTAGAGTATCGTTCAGCATCTCGCTTGGGAAACTATGACTTTGACATCAATAGAAAGAGAATCAAGGTGAATCACTGAGAACTCTTTTGGCTTTTTCGATGGCCAACACTTAATTGTTCATAAAATGTATGTATAAGTAGGAAAGTTATGGCATCTAATTACTATAACATCGTGTACACGTGTGTGTTACAGACACTACGGCTAGCATTGGAGAAGAAGGGATGGGCTTCAGAGGGCAGTTACTAGGATCATCACCATTGCCATGTTTTGTTTCAGAGGCTATCAAATAACTTAATGAGCTGCATCATTTTAAATAACTTACCTGCTTCAGGGAGTTATTGTTGAGGCTATTTTGTATTTCTTGTTCCTTCTTTTTTTTTTGCAAGAATTGTTCGATAGCATTTACCAATGAGCTAATTGTAGCATTCAACTGTCTTTGAGACACCCAAATATTCTACCAAAATGATCAGACCGACCTTTTGTCCAAATAAAATAATTTTTTGGTTGGAGCATCCAGAACTATTATAAGGATCTTAGTCCTTTGAAGAAATCTTCTCTGAGTGAAACCTTCCTGCACTTGCTGTGATGATCTCTACTTATCTCCCTTCATACTAAACAATGGCCATACAAAAGTGGAGAAAACCTGTAGATTCTCCTTCTGATGCAGATGCAAGAAATATTTTAGGAAATCACCTTCTTATTCTGAAAGCCATTGAATCCTGCTTGATCTGTCAAACTGTTTTTGAGTTGGTAGCCTAGGCAACGCTTTTAACAAAGGCAGGGAACTGTTGCTTTTTAGCAATGGTGAGATGGAATGCACTCCATTCTCCAATGCAAAAGGAAGGAGAACAGAATCCTGCCAGAAAGAAATCAATGGTAGAGAAGGAATCGGTACATGATGTTGCAAAGATTGGAATATTGTATTTGAATTGATATCCCTGCCTTCATTATCAAGGCTAGCTAGGATGTTGAAAGCATGGGGAGCGGAGAGATGCTTGTAACAAAAGCTATTGAGGGGAGCTGGCCCATTGCATTGTGGCCAAATCTGCTTGCCGTGCAAATGCTGCTGGACCTGTAGCTCAACAACAGAGAAAACAAGAAAAGGAATAAAAGAATGCGAAAACGGATTCAATTCCACCTAGAGGAGCAAGAACGAGAAGAAAAGAACTGCCAAAAGTTCATTGTTCTCTCTTAAATCATCTGAGCAAGCAAACTATTTGGAACCCAATTTAAGAATGCTCTCTGTGATAGAAATTTCCATTTAGATATCATCCAACATTTTATTTTGAACATCTGTGTAATTCTTTTTATATTTTCCCACCGTCATGGTTTTCCTTGGACTAATAAAACTTCACTGCTCAAAAATAAAAACTATACTAATGTGTTCATAGTAAGGCCCTGTATATAATAGATGTTGTTTGAAAAAAAAAATCTTTTAGTAAGCATCAAAGCATTACTTTATATGAATGTGATTTTGTAACTAGAAAATAATAATTTTCCAGCTTTTCAAAAAGGATTTTCTACTTTTCCAATATGAGAGATTTATCAAATCTTGATGGAAACCAAAGCAACTCAATTAATTTGTGCTAAATATGCCTTCAGCAATTTCATTATCTTCTTGAAGTGATTTTTTGCATGGGTTAGGGGTTATACCAATTCATAATACTGAGGATCTCTACCGAAATCTTTTGTAGTTGGCTCTGGGCTAAAGTGTGACACGATTAGTATTATTTTGTACTTTCATGGTGGGCTTTACCCAAGTTTCACCGTGCCTTTTCATTTTTCTAACCTTACAACCTTACTTTATTATTATTATTTTCTATATTTTTTAATGTTTTTATTACTTTTTTGTTGAAAAGCCTAATATCATCTCTAGTGTACTATTTTAACAATTTTCTTTTTAATACTGTCTATCGCAAGCAACCCTTAATTTTTGTCTTATTTTTGAAAAGTTCATGCACACTAATTTTCTTTTTAGCTAATAGTTACATATTTGTTTTTAACATTAAGATAAAAAATTTATCTTACAGCTGATACAATTTCTCAGATATATTACATAGGTCAAACGTGGGATAGGATTAGTCGAACTCAGTCTGGCCCAATCTCAATCAGCAGCAAGGGTGAAGTGATCCCAACCGTAGGATTGTGGCAGGGCCCACCACATTGTGCATCAACGGCTAAAAGAAATTCTCCATTTTGATGGACGGAGCTGATTTAGCGACGCAGAATTGTGGGCCCCAGAGGCGGTGTTCTGTTCCTCGTCCTCCCTTTCCGGGATCATCTGCTGCTGGAGTATAAGTGCGACGCCGCCCGCCCATTGCGCTGGTCGGAGCCTCTCTCTCTGTCGGTGGCATCGCGCGCACCCTGGGAGAAGATATCCCTTGAAGGGAGGCAGTCTGTCGGCTAATACGCGGGCGGCGAGGCGCAAGATAGCAGGCGGCGTTGGGATTTGATGGAGGGGGATCTACTCGTTTGGCTCCTCTCCTTCTTCATCCTCATCGCTCTGCTTGGTCTCCTCGTCTACCAGGTTCCCTTTTTTTTAACGATTACCGCCCCTCCCCACCCCAATGCATGTGAATTCCCTCCGCTTTCTTCTGTCTCTTGCTCTTTCTTTCTTTCTTTTTATTTGATAATCTCTCAGTTCTTGAATGAATTTGTGGGGTCCATATGGGCCTCTTTGACAGATACGTGCAGATGCATGGATTTTGTGTATCTGTAGAAATTCTTGAATTTTGGGAACGGGATTTGGCAACATGCCTTTTTTCTCGTCAGTGGATGCTTGCAGGAAATCATCCCCATCTTTGTTCCATCGGCATTCAGCAAACATTTTATGTGCGAAATTCATGGTGGTTTTGGAGGAAGAATATAGAAGCAAAAACTTTGAAGGCGTAGGTTGTAGGGTGTGATGAATGATTGGGTGCAAATAGGGTGTTTGCTTTTGTGGGTTACATTTGGATAGGCAACCCTGGAATTTTCCGTTTTGGATTGTGTGGAAATTCCTGCTCTGTTGCCCTGGATGGTGAGAGAGCTGAATTTTTGAGTTATATTTTGCAGTAGGGATCATCAGTAATGAAGAGAGATGTCTTGAAAATAGGTGGGATGGGAGCGGAGAGGAAGAGAAGGAAGACTTTATCTTAGACTTCTTTGTTGCATATGATGTGTTGAGGGCACCCAGAACACTTAAGAGTAGAAAAAGAAATTTATAATTGCGTTCTTCTCAAAAAGTCGAAATATTCATAGTTTATGCTGCTACATGGTGTCTGTGGCTGGTTGTTACGGTCAAAAAAGAAAAGAAAAGAAAAGGGTTCAATGAGAAATTGGTTGGCTTGCCAAGGCTACTTGCTTGGTTGGTCAATTTGGCATGGGGTGTGATGAATGGTTATCTGTTACCCCGATACATTGTAAGCTATGGATAGCATCATTTGCTTCACTTTGATATTTACACTACACATATGAAACGCAGCTTTAAATATGTGCTCCTATTTAATCTGTGTAGGAGTAATCCATGTTAATATTATAGAACCCTTTATGCATTATTTTGGGTTATAAGATTAAATAGAAGTATAAATCTCTACCTTGTGACTGCGAATTTGCATAAGACTATCCAAATAAGATGCGATAACTAAAATAGATACCTAGATTCATACTGTTGATATCTAGATCATGCAATCTGCACCAAATAATGCGTTTTTTCTTATTAAAATTTTTTTTCTCCATAGGCATGTTACTTGCAACATGATCATGAGTGTGACTGCTTCAAAACAAAAACAACATAGAACAAAGAACAACACATTACACAAATGAAACATTTGAAACTGAAACTGCTATGTGATTTAGTTTCACACTTAATTTTACTTAATATTGGTGGTGTCTAGAAATGGATTTGATTAACCAATTAATGCCTGCTGCATTTTTCTGTTGCATTTTACTAGTTCAAATGATTCAACATTTATTCTCACTGCTAAATGTTGCTTGCAGCTTATGTGCTTGGCAGATTTGGAGTTTGACTATATCAACCCATACGATTCTGCATCACGGATAAACAATGTGATTTTGCCAGAGTTCCTCACTCAAGGAATCTTATGTGCACTTTATCTTCTTACAGGGCACTGGATTATGTTCCTTTTTGCAGCACCAAATCTTTATTACAATGTGAGGCTGTAAGTTCTGCTCCTACGCTTTAGAAGGAAAACTCTTCTTGTAAAGTAGAATGCAAGTCTATGTGTAAAGCTGTTTGTCTATTTATGAAAAAGTGACAAAGGGTGGAATTTACCAGGCTAAACAACATTTAGTTGAGGGTTTTAGAAATGCAGCTTCTTGTAAGAGATGCCCCAAACATGTGTGAGAGAATAACTTAGAGCATACATGTCCAAAAAAAAAAATGACGACGAGGAGCAAATGAATTTAATTCCAGATTTTGATGTGCATGTATTTAGTGAGGATGATAAAGAGGTTGATGTAATAGAAGTTAATAGTCATGAGAAAAAAATAGTCGCATCAAGTCGAAGTAGTGGAGAGGGTCCTCAATTAAAGAAACCAAAACAAAAAAGACCAATAGATGCATATTTTACACCTGATCATGAGAAAGTGGTGGAACAAAGGAAGGTAGAAAAGGGAAAGCAAACCACTTAATGATGCTTACAAAAAAGAAGCAAGAGAATGTGCATGTAAATAATTTGCACGATGGATCTATGATGCAGGGATTCCATTTAATGCTATTAATATGACAATTTTGTTGTAGCATTAGAAGCAATGGGGAAATATGGTCTTAGAATGAAACCCCCTAGTTATCATGAAGTAAGAGTTTCTCTACTGAAGGGTGAGAAAGAACATACACAAAAATTAATGAAGGGTTATGAAGAGGAATGGGTAAAATATAGATGTTTTATCACGGCAAATGGGTGGAAAGAAGAGAGAGAAAACATTAATCAATTTTCTAGTAAATTGTCCTAGATGGACAATGTTTATGGAGTCTGTAGATGCTTCTTCCTTTGTTAAGAGTGAGGAAAAGATATATGAAAGTTGTCTATCTTCAATCAAACAATGGAGTAAGCAGTGACTGTAAGTGGTTACATATACAACTACACAGGAGTATTGAACATGATGAGGCAATATATAGGGGCAGAAGAAATTGCTTAGGTCTGCTAAGATCCGATTTGCAATTGCTTTCATCACACTTTCCAGTATTCACAAGCAAAAAAATAAGTTGAGGAAGATGTTTACTTCTGAAGACTAGACCACAAGTAAATAGCAAAAGAATTGTTGCTATAATTATTAGCCCAAACTTTCGGAACCATGTAGTGTATAACCTTAAGGTGGCTGACACCCTTATTCATGTGCTAAGATTGGTGGATGGTGAAAAGAAAAATCCCTATGGGTTACATTTATGAAGCCATGGATAGAGCCAAAGAAGCAATTGCTAACATTTTCAAAGATAATGAAGAAAAATACAAAGAAGTTTTTGAAATTATTGATAGAATGTGGAAAATTCAACTTTATTGCCCTTTATATCTAGCTGCGCACTTTTTTAACCCAGAATTTTTTTATTCAAATCCCAATATTACAACAAATGAAGAAATCATTGATGGATTATACAATTGCATAACAAGATTAGTTCTAGATGATGAGGTTCAAGACAAAATCATGAAGGAATTACCACTGTATAGGAGAGCTGGGGAGATTTTTGGAAAAAGCATGGTCATTAGGCATAGAACTACAATGGTCCAGGTATGTATGATATTATTTTTTTTTAGCTTATTGTTTATTATTTACATCTTGAAAGAAATTTATACTTATATAATTTTTTTAACAGCTAAATGGTGAATTTCGTATGGTTCTTCTAGAAAAAATTTGCAAAATCTTGCTATCAAGGTTCTTAGCCTTACATGTAGTTCCTTTGTTTGTGAAAGAAATTGGAGCGTATTTGAAAATGTAAATGACCATATTTTAATATTTATAGATGGCTTCATAGTTTTAATTTAAAATTTATAATTTATATTCTCTGCTTTACACATATATCATTTTGATCTTTTGAACTTTGACAGCTTCATAGCAAAAGGAGCAGATTAAAACAAGCTCAATTGAACGATTTAGTATTCATTAAGTATAACAAAGCACTAAGAAAGAGATATAATTCTCGTGACACTATTGACCTGATTTCTTTAAAAGATATTGATGAAAGCAATGAATGGTTGACTGAGAAGGTTGAAAGAGAATTAAATGCAGAAGATAAGTATGTATTTGATTATGATTCTTTAACTTGGAGCGATTTAACTAGAGCTGCTGAAGTTGGGGAGCTAAGTTGGCCTAAAAAATCAATGATATTTTCATTGCCAAGTGCTTCAAGACTTTCTTTGTCATCTTCCTCAATGCATGAGACGATTTTAGAAGAATTTGAAGAAGAAGATGTTGAAAATTACAAGTCTAATGATAATGATAAGAGAGAGGATGTTGTACTCGAAGAAGATGATGAATTTCGAACTTATACAGTTATTAAATGTACTTTGCTTTTATGTGATGAGAATGTGAATGTTATGCAGTGATACTTAATGCTTTTGTTTTTGAATTGTCTTATACTGTAATTTAAATGTTGAAACTTGTAACTGCAATTTATGCTCTGCTTTTTACTTGTCTTATATTGTAATTGGTTGATCTTTTTCTATAAGCTTTAATTTTTGCTTTTGCAAGTAATATGTATCTATTGAATTTGAAAATGGGAACTTGGACTATTGATATTTGAGATCTATATTCTTTATGATGATTATAAATTAGCATAGCATTGATTGTTTTAATAGAGATGTTGGTTATGATTTTTACATATTTAATTTTAAGGTATTATAAATATTTTTATGATTTTTATGTAATATGCGTTTTGCTTTACTCAGGCGCGTGCCTCGCTTGTGCATCTTGTGCCTAGGCTCCAAGACCCTTTTGCGCCTTGGTGTGTCTTGTGCCTTTAACAACTATGGTCTGGCCCATGTTGTGGCATAGCAATTCCGCTTAACGTAGTTTACTGTAAGCTTCCAAAATAGACCTGAAATATCAAGAGATCCTTCATGTTGTGTTGGTAGAAGTCTATGAGCCAAAGTATCAATTTGAAACTCTTATTGATCTTGGTAATGGCAATTTCTCTTGATATGGTCCCTATTGATCCAAGGCAACCTCAAGATTGAGAAAGTCCACAAGCCAATGTGAAGCAAGAATGGTAGGATTTGAACTTGTTGCTCGGAAAATTCTGCATGCCAATGGTGGGAATAATTGATTTAAAAATGCGAGTAGAAGAAATAAATGTAATAATAATAAGAAGAAAATAAAACCTTGGGAATCACATCTAGTTTAGTATTGAACTGAGGTAAACCATTTGCATAGCTCAATCATTAGAAAAAGGCTTCAAAGCATTGTTTTCTCTCAGCAGTAACAGAAGGCAAAATTTATCAGTATGCTCATAAAATTCATTTAGCCCTTGTTTAGACAAGCCATAACTTTCTCAAATGATCAAGGATTTCCATATCTTAGGCTCAATTTGGAGGCCAACCTAACAGGCTATCAATAAAGACTATTTTCTCATTAAACAAAAATCTTTTGGTGCCCCAAAAGTAACCTATGAGGAAAGTGACAAAGAAAATTATTCAATAATTCACATCTTAATTCCTAATATAATTGTTTGGCTGTTTGGCTCTGAAAATTCCTCCACTCAAGTTTTCAGAAGGACCATTGCTAAAGCTATTCTCCAGATGAGATCTTTGCTTCCAGCGAAAGACTGGTGTGTGCCCGGACAACGATGGCATCATTCATTTCAAGAAGGGAGGCTTTGTAGGGCCAATTGCATGTATAGACTGGATGGTGCATTATTTTGTATTGGAGATTGTATCTGGTCGGCATGCAGAGTGTATTAGTTTTTATCTATAGACTCACAGGGCCTTTGTTCAAGCTATGGCTTGTCAGATTAATGGTTTCAGTTGCTGAAAGTTGGCCTGAAGGAATATATTTGCATGTTCAAAATGCTAATCTTGTGTAAACTAAGCCATGTTTTGCCTTCAGTGGCTTTTTGGGATGTGCCGACTTAGATATGGTTTTGTTTAAGGTAGTTCTCCCATCTGCAGGTAGGACAAGTATTTCATTTGAGGGAGCTTAAGCTTTTGCAGGTGCATCAGGCTATAAGAAGAGCTGACACCTCAGGGCCATTATATGGGAATTCTTTCTAGCAATTTTTGTTCTTTTTGCTGCTGTGCATCACCAACATGAATGCATCTGATTCTCAGACCAGACCTTAATACAATTCAATTGTTTTTAAGCTCCATGGTAAACTGAGGATTTTTCAGAAAGACCAAAAAAGGTGAAATCAATAAAATAAATAAATAAAATTTCATGTAACAGGAACAAAAATGAAATGGCTGGTGCCTGGGGCAGATATTCAATGGAAGTGATATGCAGAGGAAATAGGAATAATGCATACCAACAAGCAAAATCTCATCTGATATTTTTCCCAGTTATAATTGTCATCATCAACATTTTATAACCTCTTCTTTCCTTTTCTTTTCCCTTGTTTGCATTATCCACTACAATAGTGTCTGGCTACTTGATAGAGGAACTTGAATTTCTAACAACAGATAACTAAAAATTCCAATAAATGCTGATGAAGGTTGAGCTGCAAACAACAATAGGAAAGGAGTATTTTTCTACATTAGTCTCCAATAATGAATTTTCCTGAGCACAAGAAATGTTTCCAAGAAAATAGAAGATAATTAATTGACAAGCAGTATCTGCTGTTAGTGCTTATTTATAACATTATAACATCTATACCATCTTATTTCTTTTAACTGAGCTGATTAAGTCAACTATAATATAAGAACGGCAAGCTGTGTGCTAAGTTGGTTTCTGATCTGTGTTGGTTTTCAGGTATACAGAGAAGCAACATCTAATAGATGTAACTGAGATATTTAACCTACTGAACAGAGAAAAGAAACGACGCCTTTTCAAGCTCGGTTACCTTGTTGTCCTTCTCTTCTTCTCCATATTCTGGTACTGCAGCTCAGAAAATATGTTACTTCAAAGAGAATTCCATGTTAATCATTAATCTTCCTGTTATATTTTTATGCATCTTCCATGTTGCAGGATGGTTTGGGTAGCATTGGAGGATGATTAGTCTGCTCAAGTTGATTGGATTTCTTTGCACAATCCAGCAGTGAGTACTGATAGTTACAATGGCTTAATAAGAGAATATTGCTGAACTTCGCCTGCATTGCAACTGCACTTTTGTAGAAGGTTTTGATAGTTCATCAGCTGGGCTCTACTGCATCCATAGTAGGGTACAAGATGATTGCTTGTAGTTATATTGTGTGGTGACCTGATGTTTCAGCCATGGCACATCCATTTTCGAGCCTACCTGATTAACTTCTTGTTATTGCAGTCATCTGCAAGCTTTGTTAAGTCTCAATTGTCAAATCCTTATATCCAGTAGTTTCTGGCATGATCTGTCATGAATATATGCCACAACCATGCATTTGTTTTGTTTTGCAGCAATGTACTTTCCATGGTTGGCTTTGAGTTTAGGAACCCTGAAGTCCTCCCAAAGTTGCAAAATCAGACTAGGAGCTTGAGGCGAATGTTTCCTCATTTAGTTGCAAAATCAGAGTAGGAGCTTGAGGTGAATGTTTCCTCATTTAGTTGCAGAATCGGAGTAGGAGCACGAGATGAATATTGTTCTCATGAAGCTGCCGCAGAATCAGAGTAGAAGCTTGAGGTGAATATTTTCTCATAAAGTTGCAGAAATAGAATAGGAGCTTGTGGACTCAGGAGCGCTTACCTGCCCAGCTTGACTTGGACGTTCAGTGTTGTTTCTGATTCCACGTTGTTGTAAAAATGTGTTAATTGTACTCAAATTT
>JAYJMB010065069.1:15324-25475 GCA_036873735.1 Pouteria campechiana
TTGTACTCAAATTTCATTACTCCTGTTTCCATGTTGAGTGTATCTTCTTGTCTTGCTAATCGACATTCAGGAAGTTGGTCTTAGATAATCATATGCAAGGTAAATTATCATTTTAATTCTGTTATTCGGCAGGTTTTCTGATCCAAGAACTTGAAAATTGCAGGACTACCACAGCAGAATCATTTCTTCTATAATGGTCTCCTTGGACTCCAGGAACCAGCTCGAAGTCAGTTGAATGGCCATCCAAAAGATCCAATAAAATTTCTGGCCATGCCTAGTGAGTTAAAAGAAATACAGTGGATGTGATGTCATTTATGATTCTCAGTTAGGCATAGAGAAACATAGCTATGGTTGGTTGCTCCGTTTCCGTGACGTGTTTTGGTCAATACCCTATGGCCGATACAAGTTTTCTGCAGATATGATGTGTTTTGATCAACACCCTATGGGCTTCCTGGTTGACGTGCATTGACTAGAGCAGCGAAACTGGACAGTAAAAAACTAAATAAATGAAAAGTGATAGTTCCATTTACCCTCTTGACATCTGAATTCAGTAGTTCTCCCGCTGCTAGATTCCACGTCTCCGAGATGGGGAGAGGTTGATCCATCAATTATCATGTTTAGTGTTTATTTTAATTTGGCTTCATGGCATATTTGCTTAAAATTAGTAGACCTAAAATATGACCTGTGTTTAAAGGAGCTTACGAAAGGGGCTTATAAGCTCATTTTGATGATAAGCCATAATGACCGGTTGAAGTGCTTGTATGCTTGATGAACTTCTTAGTAGACTACCTCCACAAACATTGCATGATTCCAGATGGCCTAGCGTACGTCCAGGGAGACTCTCCATGACTAAGGGTCTGTTTGGCCTGGCAGTTAAATTTAAGTTATTTATTAAGCTTGTTTACTAAAAAATCGATTTATATCGGTGAGACAAAAGCTTCGAATTGGAGCTTCTATATAAACACTAAAAATCAGCTTTTACGGCTTTCAAAAAGCACACTATGTTTCAATCAAACATATCAGTTTTTAAGCCTATGCATTTTTGCTTATCCAAACGCACTTTTAGCCACTTGGAACGTGCCGCCAAACAGGCACTAAGACAGCCACATGGGGGGCCCTCATATTTAGATGATCCCATCCATTTGCATATTTATGTATGGTGTTCCAAAATGGACCCGTCTAGCTAGGTCTAATGTATTTTTCCATATTTCAACAAATCCCGAATAAAACGTTGAGCATCACATCAGTGGATCAGATCAGTTCTCTTCTGACATCATTGTCCTTGTTTTTCTTTCCTGCATCTCAAGACGCAACAGCTTTTTGAATAAATTTGAAATGAAGTTGCAAGTACTACAATTACTATATACTGAAAATTTATCTATTTATTTGTCTAATTCATGCTAAAAAAATTTATTCTAATTTATACAAATATTTTAGTTAGCCTCAATAAACACTTAAGGAGTTATAATCCAAAGACTAATGAGAGCAACTCAATCTTTTATCCTTTCTTTCTGCTTCTCACCGCAGCCGCATTTCAACAATTACATACACTTACCGTTCGTTTGAAAATGGGAAAAAGACGTGGTAAAACAAATGTGAAAAAGTGGAAGAAAAATAAGTAATGAGATGTGGTAAAGAATAATGATTAAAAGTAAACTCAATAAAGACAATAAACAAATAAATTGCGTATAAAAAATATGAAAGAATAATAAGAAATACAAGTAATAAAAAAAAAATTCTTAAATAATTAAGATGTAAAATCACATCAAACGTCAAACTGTGTAAAGAAAGGTAAGAAAATGTGGAGAAGTTTTACACTTTTTTTTTTTTCCCTATTACAGAAACACAAACTTTAACTTCCAGCTGCTGATCAGCCATTGGCCATTAACAAACAAACTGAAAAAGATGCCCGCCCAATGAAGCACCGCTGATGAAACCATACACTCAAGATTTTACTCACGTCGTGATCTGAAGTTCAAAACATCTCATGGAAACTACAAATCACTTCAAGAACAGGCAACAGCCACACCAACTGCCCTCATGCTGTCCTGCTTGATTATGGCTACCATAAAATTATTATATTGTCTCTAAATATTAGCAAACAAGCTGGCAACGTTACCCACGCAGGCAGCCTTGTACCAAACCAAAATTTATGCAAAAAGGCTGAGAGATCCGTTCATCCTTAAGACAGCTCACGACTTAGTAGGGTTCCACTGGAGCCCGGAAATTTGCACCCGCGTAGACTGCTGCAGATCCAAGCTCCTCTTCAATCCTAAGCAGCTGCAATGAAGTAAAAGAGACCTCAGTAAGAATCAGAGATGACGAGGGATTTTATTACAAGTACAATTTCGTTTTGAACAAACTGGATGGCAAGGAATTACCTGGTTGTATTTTGCAAGTCGTTCTGAGCGGCATGGAGCTCCGGTCTTGATCTGACCCTGTGCCACAATTGACCATAAGCAGCAATGTCAAGTCCACCCGAATTTGCGCATATAAAACAAATGAATAAAACACAAAGGTCCACTTCTTACCGTAGCCAAACCCACAGAAAGATCTGCGATGAAGGTGTCCTCTGTTTCACCACTGCACCCAACAAACAAAACTAAAGATTAATCGTCGTCCCACGACAATATTGCTGATTGCATAAAATGAAACTAATTTGAAGTCAGATCACGTGTACCTTCGGTGGCTAGCCATCACACCCCACCCTGCCTGTTTAGACATTTTCACAGCTTCAATGCTCTCAGTGACGGATCCAATTTGGTTCACCTACAACATCAAAGATATAGACCCGTTGGAAACACAATTGATCAGCTCCAAAGAATAACCATGATGACAGGAGCCATTATGCTATGATTAGCATGTGCTAGTTTACCTTTAACAAAAGGGCATTACAAGCCTTTTCTTTGATTGCCTTCTCAACACGCTGCAATTTGAAAACAACAACACATTAAAATAACAATCTTATCCAATTGTTGAACAGCTGATCATGTTTGTAACCATGACAGACCTTTGGGTTGGTAACAAGCAGATCATCCCCAACAATCTGTACTTCTTGTCCAATCTCAGCAGTCAGCTTGGTGTAATGCTCCCAATCATCCTGATCAAAGGGATCTTCAATGGAAACAATTGGGTATTCAGATACAAAGGACTTGTAGACATTCTTCAAACTGTCTCCCGATATCTTCTGTGATCCATCATTGTTCTGAGGTGAAAACAAAAAGATTCAGTTCAGTTTTGTCATGGTGCAGTCTAAAAGGAGATGAATAAGCAATACTCATATACTTTTTCATTATTATCATTCTCATCCAAATCGCTTCCCAACTAACTGGAATCAGCAATATTTATCCACTACCGAAAAAGCTTCTACTTATAATTACTCCATACAATCAACAGGAAGTTGTGTAGTGTTCTGACGGCTTACTTCCTCCTTGAAATTTAGATCATAGGTCTTATCCTTGCTGTCATAAAACTCTGAGGCAGCAACATCCATGCCAATAACAACCTACAATAAAGTAAAGACAATTATTTACTTACAAGAAATGAGGATATGCCTGTTGAAAAAATGAGAAAAAAAGGAATTATGACCAGAAAATCCACTCTTTGCAATGGGTCCCATTAAGCATCATACACAAATGCATCAGTAGCAAAGTTTCTAAATATGTGTACAAGGCAATTGCTCATAATTATCTAGAGGAGACAAGACAATAATTATTGCACTGTAGAGAAAGGTATACCTTGCCAGTATAACCAGCCTTGGCAATAGCTGTCTTCAAGAGTTCAAGGCCCTCTTTGTTTTCCTGCATTGACACAAAATTGCAAAAGGAAAAAGAAATCATTAGAAAACTCAAATTACCCACTGAAGCAGAGCTCAAGAGAGTAAAAAAGGCCGAAGGATTAGTTGAGTTCCACCAAATAATTGGGAAAAGAAGCATACAACATTATATGAATTTTCAAATACACAGTGCCATTGAGCAACCAAATCCAACCAACTAGCCAGTATTATGGCATATCTACAATGTATAATTCTTTAGCTAACTTTGGGAATGAATGAGGAATGATTTTTAACAGCCACTGGTTCTTAAGACTTGAAAGATCTTGATTCCACAGGACCCATGAATTATAACTTGATCTCTGCTAAAAAATAAGTTTAAAATTCAGAATTCACTCGTTCTTCTCTCTAATTTTGAACAGAATAGCTATCTCAAATGCTAAACACAAACAACAGGAAAAGCTCCAATTAGAGATTAGTTTAGGAATTAAAAATAAGACCCTCACACCCATGTTAAACTTCTCAAAACAAAACAAGCACCTTTCTGGAATAAAGCACCAAAGTTTGAATTAGCCACGAACCTGGATGTTAGGAGCAAATCCACCTTCATCACCAACATTGGTTGCATCTTGACCATACTTTTTCTTAATCACAGCCTGAACAAGCAAGAGGGAGAGTCAAAAGGTGTAGCTGCCAAATGTATAAAGTCTGTTCAGTGAACTAAAAGGCAACCTTCAAATGGTGATATACTTCAACGCCCATCTTCATGGCCTCCTTGAAGGTGGCTGCCCCAACAGGAAGAATCATAAATTCCTACAAAAGGGAAACACATCATTGATAAGACAATACATAGGGTCCTCGCACACCCAAAAAAATATGACTTGTTGCTTTGTTAAACCACACCTGCATTGCAAGCTTATTGCCTGCATGTGATCCTCCATTGATGACATTGAATGCAGGTACAGGCAAAACTAATTTTTTGTTCCCAGCAAGGTTTGCAATGTGCTGCACAAAAGAGTACAAATGGAACTTAAAATAATTGAGAGGGAAAATATAAAGTTCCATTGAATGGATATGGCATTGTCAAAACCAATACCTGGTAAAGAGGGATCTTCTTTACACTAGCACCTGCTTTACAGACAGCAAGGGATACTGCCAGTATAGCATTGGCCCCAAGCTGAAAACATGAGTACACAAAAAAATGAGCATGTGTCGAGAATTTTGCATAAATGGGCAAAACAAATCAAAATTCAGACAAACAAATATCAATGCTTAAGAACCAAAGGTACCTTTTGCTTGCACCAGCCCCACTCATTAACTGTTCCATCAAGCTGTTGAACCATGTAGTTATCAATGCCAGTTTGGTCTGTTGGATCCTGTAAGAGTAACACAAGCATATCTACAGTCAACTAGTTGCACCCAAAACAGTTGCTTTGAAGAACTGAAACATGTTGACAAGAGTTTGGCACCACAGAAACTGGGGGAAAAACAGCACCACAGAATTACCTTCCCAACCAGAGCAGGAGCAATTATTGTATTAACATTCCCCACAGCCTGCACACAGTAGAAACATCAACAACAATCTAGGAGAGTTTATTAGACAACAGACAGAGTACTGTAGAAAAATATTTCAAAAGTGTGAAGCGAATTATTGAAAGCAGGACTGAAGTGGGAGTACCATAACCAGAATAAGAATGTTCTAGCTTTCTAGCATAATGGGCAAGCAAAGGAACATGACATCAAGGGTGGTAAAAAGCTCAAGGATTGAATTATTCAGACACCGAAAAAAAAATAGATTTTTTAAATCAGAGACAAATTGAAGATGCAAAGTGGAATTGCTAGACTAATACTAACCTTAAGAACACCTTTTCCAAGGTAGTCTGATCCTCCATCTCTTAGTTCCAAAGCCTCATAAACACCTTAAAAAAAATAAACACCAGAAAATAAATGCCTTTCCTTGAAATGTTAAGAGAGAGAGAGAGAGAGAGTGCATACAGACAAGTATGATTTCATTAAATCTAAATTCATCCAGCAACTAGAAAACAACTAATTTACAGACAGGAATAATTTCATTATATCCAATTTTGCTGAGGAGTACGACAATCACTTTTGATTCAGTGTTTTACTTGCCTACTAACAATTAGAAACGGAATCAGAATTCACATGAAACCAAATTTATGTAAGATCAACAGGATCTGTCTTTCACCTAAACTCCCAACTTGGATAGTATAATTTAAATTCAAAGACTAGAAGACTAAATCTTCTCTATGACGGATTACGTATGTTGTGACCCCACTTTCTCGTGTTCTCTTTCAAACACATAAGAGTGAGATGGTAAACTTTCCAAAAGGGCTATAATTTTTCCATCCACATCAAGATTCCACTGTTCATAAAATGTGTTTTCTTCAATTATATATAAGCATTAGCTCTAGCAGTCATGTTGTTGCAAAGTAGAAAACCTCAAACATGAGGACCTGAAAACGGGATAATTTCATACACAATGCAGCTGACACATCAAGATCACCCCAAAATAACAAAACAAAACATTGTGTTGTTTAACCATCGAACTTAAACTAAGCCCAAAAACGTGAAATGGGCAGGTTCAGGAACACTGGAAGAACGGAGATACTCTTCAGGCATCAACTTCTGCTCATATCAAAATACGCACTATCTACTCCTTTCGTTCAAGTGATATCATTGCATACACAATAAGGCACAGCAATAACATCCAGATCAGGTCCACTGTTTTTACGCTAATCATGCAGCATTCATGTTTTAGTGCAAATGGGAAGCTGATTCTCGAGCCAAAAACAGTATCAGATATAAATCAGGTATAATTAGAGGAACCACGAAAAAAAGGATTGGATTAATATTGCAAACAAACCAAAACTACTACAAAATCCGGGGATCCGCAATAGATTCAAATCATAAAAAAGCACTCATAATCACGAATCGAGAAAAGACGGCATTACCGGTTGAAGCACCGCTAGGAACAGCGGCCCTAGCGAAGGTTCCATCATTAAGAGTACAATCCACCTACAGGAAACACACGCGCACACACAGAGACATCAATACCGGTTTAACACAGAAAAAGCAGAAATTTCCTTGTCTAGCGATTGATCAGCAGATGATCAGAACCGATGCTTTTACCACGATCGAAGCAGATCATGCATGTGAGATTTAAAAATAGAAAAAGGCGACAGCTAAGAAACCCTGGTGAGAAATCAAAATCCTAGAAAGGGAACAGTAGATCGATGGCTGAGAGGAAGAGATGAACTACCTCGACGGTAGGATTTCCACGGCTGTCAAAAACCTGCCTAGCTTTAATGGTCTTGATCGTCGCCATTTTGCTCTCTCTCACGTTCTGTTGCCCGCTGCTGCAAATAGAGTTAGGTGCGCGACCACGAAGAGAGAATTTATAAATGAAGAGCGCCCATCTGCCCCTGCATGATTTGATCCTGACCGTTCGTTTTAGTTAGGGAAGAAATTAACGGGCTGATGCTTTCTTGGGAGGTTAGTTCTCAGTACGTGGCAATGCAAGTTGTGGCAGCATATTCGGGGAATTGAGGGGAAACTTGCATAGATTACCAAAATGCCCCGGACGAGGGTCATGGACCCTCACCCTCACGTCGTCGGTCACGTGCGGTCGGCGGAAAAGATTGGCGGAAGGTAGGCGGATGCATGTGGTTTCGGTGACTCTGTGGGTGGTGTGCTTGCGAATCAAGAAAGCAGCACGAGCAAACACTCGTGGTTTCGGTGTCTGTGTGGGTGTGCCTGCGAATCGTGAAAGAGTACGCGAAAACGGGTAAAAAGCAATGCGAGGAAGCATGGAAAATGAGATGCGTAGTATAAAGAGGTGATAATGGTAATAAAATGATATAAAACAAAGATGAAATGAGTATATGTTTCTAAATTAGAAAAATACACACAGGATTACTTATTAAAGAATGTTCCCTATTCATCATAGGCTGTTACTTGTATATCTTATTATCCACATTTATTCTTCATTGTCGATAAAATATCCTTAAATCATGGGCTTTTTTGGTGCATTTGATAATATAAAAAAGAAAAAAGTGGAAAACATTTATATTTTTTCATCGGTTTTATCTATCTTTTCATGTGATTTGATATCTTAAAATTACTAATCACCTTTCTTCTCTTCATTATTATTTATATTTTTTTTATTATTTTATATTTTTTTATATAAAAATTTTTTTATTTTATTTTTATTCATTATCTTTTACAACATTATATCATTCCTTTTGTTGAACCAAATGATGTATATGGCAAACAGTCAAGTTTTGATAATAAGCAATAACATATAAGTGAACATTTATAGTATTAACAGTTGTGTCCCGAAGCATTACAGAACAAATATAAACATACAGGAAACAACTCAAATGGAGTAGACAACATATCCAGCGAATGCATCAGCAAGCAAAATTCACTGATCGAAAAAAGATAAGAATGCTCAAAAAGAATGACACTGAAACTTTGAAAAGAAGTCATAAAGTATAATTGTAGTCATGACATTCAAGCCTCAATGAGTGATCAAATAAATCTCTTATGGATAAAGTCAATATTATAAAGCATCTACCTCATAAAAATTCAGACAAATCACTCCATGGATAAGTCAGATAAACTGCTTATACTCAACATTTGTCCACAACACAAAAATGAATTTAGTTTGCAAAAGCAGAGATGAAACAGAGCTAAACTCAGATAAATGAAGAGCTAAAATAGAGTCAAATTATTCAAACATTTGTTTTTCATATAAAGTCTATCTAAAAATAAAGAAGGTCAAGGAAATTATCTGCAATTCTCTACAAAAGACATAGAAGATGAAATAGAAGCGGCACAGCAGCTACAGAATAACAACTTTGTTTGTCATCTTCATCTATAAGTTTACCTATCACTTGCAACAGATAAACCATCAGATAACTGTCAAAGAAACGATTCGTCTATGCCTCAAAGATTTGTCTATTACTTTAAACAGATAAACCATCAGATGAACCACTAAATAAAGGATTCGTCTGTGTGTCGTAACTTCGTCTATCATTTACGATAGACAAATTAACAGATAAACTATGTGAAAGACTTCATCTGTGGCCTACAACTTCGTCTGCAGATCTCTATTGACAAACAAAAGACAAAGTCATTTTGCCTGCCGCGAAGAAGCCTTATCTGCACCAATAAGAGTCGTCTGTTACTTACAACAGATAAATCGATAAACAAAGCTACTTTGTCTCGTAAAAGAAACTTCGTCTAATGACAGTAAAGAGAAAAACTTCGCTTGTATCTCTACAATTCTCTTGTCACTTACAACAGATAAACTGAAAGACGAAGAAAAATACTACAATGATCTTAGACAAAATTATAAGGATGAAGTTGTTTATTATGTGGATCTACTCAATGCAAATTTGTCTATTACTTATAAGTGACCATCTACGACTTGATCAGATAAAGTCCTCAGACAAACTATGGCTAAATATCTATGGCACATCATGATGAGTAGAAGCCACTTGTACCAGACATCACTAACTGTACTTTCCGATCAAGCTTTCATTCAAAGCAAATTCTATTAAACAAACTGGACAAATCGAGTTAGCTAAAGATAGAAAGAAATTCAAAGGAAAGCAGTCTACATTCTAATAAAGGTTGCAACTTTCAAAGGTTGCATTCCTTCAAGCTTAATGAGCGTCTTTCCAAAATAATGAAAGAGTTAGTCATGTAGAAAAGTCTTTATTCAGTGTTCGCTAAAACCAGAAAGGCATCTTCTACAAGGACAGCGCTGCAGGCTTTCGAGCTATAATGAGTTTATCAAGAAGACAACTTTTCAATAAGAGAAATCAGAACAGTCTTCAACATTCAAAGAAAACCAGCGACCTCTAATGGACAGAAATTTCTAAAATATAAAGGTAATGCAGTGTCAATGAAGAAGGCTGAGGAAGCTGAGAGAAAAATAAGAATAGAGCTAAAACAAGTATCATCTCTCAATAAGACTATGTTTACTCCTAGATAATTAATATCCATTGTGCTAATAGATAATGAGCCTAAAAGATCTATCTTAATCATATATCTAGAGTATTGATATCTAATGTGCTTCAATAAAATATCATTATATATGTATTTAAACTCTGTACAAATCAGCATAATAAAAGAGACAATGTAATTTGCAAAACAAGTGTTGTTAATCAGCTATATGAGTTTATTGTGAGCTTAAGAAAACCACATTGCATGAGTTGTTGGTGAGTTCTGAAAAATCAACAAGTTTGCTGATGATTTTCGAAACCAGTGAGTTTCTTGGTGAACTCATGAGAACCAGAAGAGTACTAGAAGCACTATATTTATGTCTCCAAGAGCTGGAATCTAAAAAAAT
>JAYJMB010065080.1:0-12600 GCA_036873735.1 Pouteria campechiana
TTAACTTACATGCATGGAATGGAATGACGTGAATCATATCCAAATTCTCCATCTGATTGCCTGAACAATAGAGTTTTTAAGCATGGCTATCAAGTGGATGGAGAGGATTGCTTGATCAACGGCGAATTTATGCAGATCATTGGCAAAACAGATGTGCCTCATGTGCAAGCATGTTCAGTCATCTCCCTAGAGTCTAGACAAGATTTTAAGTGGTGGGAAACTGTCGTTTTATGAGGGAATAGGAAGGTAGACAGAAACTACACGCATGATCTTTCTTTTTCTGAGCCTGCCCCTCTCGCATCGGTTGGTCTTCTTACTTTCATTTTTTGTCTGGGGTTGATTGGGAGGATAAGTGGGTGGTAGGCCCCTCACCCACTTAGTGTGATTTTCGTGCTGTCTGCCTGCTTTGGTACTCTTCATCAGTGTCATCTCTTTTGCCTTTTTCTTGTATCTGTTTTTGGTTATTTATTTATAGCTGGGCACATCGTAAGTTATATTGTGTAAGCATCAAGCAAGTATAGAGAAAAACTCTCTCTCTCTCTCTCTCTCTCTCTCTCTCTCTCTCTCAAACACACGCACGCAGCACTCACACACAAGCAATGAAGCAAAGGTTCCATTGCAAGGAGTTTTTACTCCCTGTTCTCCTTCTTTTCCTTGTTTCCTCCCATTACACAACAACAAGAGCTGCTCGTGTTCTGACACAGAAACAAGGTGTGTGAGAAATGGCTTCTCTCCTTTCTTCTCCTTTATGCCTTCATTGATCCTTGTTCGCGTGTTGTTGAATAGGGAAGGGGAAGCTGATGGCTGATGGCCTTCCTCAAGTGGGCCAGTTGGCAGAAGTGGAAGAGAATTCATTCAGTGTAAGATCTCTCTCTCTCTCTCTCTCTCTCTCTCTGTGCGCTTTAGGATTCTGAGTGTGGAATATCATTGGGTCTTTCTTCTTTTTATGTTTTACAGGTGTTGGAGGATTGTGAGAATGTAGATGAAGAGTGCTGGAAGAGGAGGATGACTGCGGAAGCCCATGTGGACTACATCTACACCCAGCATCGCAAACCATAGATTACAAAGTCTTCATCCTTTTTAAATTTCAAAGGATCGGGAGAATTTTGTATTGAAACCTACATTAGTTGATAAAGGCACCCTTGTTTTTCTAGCTAGGTAACCAAAAATCTAGTAGTGACGATATAATATTCCATCAACTCAAGATTAGAGATAAACGGGGTGCGGCTGTCAATCAATCCAATCGTATTTGTATGGAATCTCTATGTAATGTTGTCAGCTCATAGCTGTCGTTGATGCTTTTATTTTTTGCGTTAGATGACCAAACGTGTATTAGCAAGGCTATTTATCTGATTTTCTGATGGGGTTGGCCAGACATTTGTATATGTTGTTAGATCGTACATCAACTCAGAATCCTATATGTAGACTATCCATAATAAATAAAATAAAATAATCCCACCTTTGGATGGCTGAGATTGTCCGGCTATTTATAACTAGTCATAGCTATTATATTTTTCTTTATTATTATTATTATTATTATTATTATTATTTACTTTATGACCTGCATCGTTTTCCCTTGAACCAAACACACCCCTGTGCTTGAAATTACCTTCGTGGAGGATGGTTGAAAAGCTAAAACTTTTGGAAAGGATACATTGCTTGGGAAGTTACATCTAAGTCTCTATGGGTGTGCGGTGGGCATGAATGCCTTCTTATTTACGTGCCAAGTGGACCGTCATGTCACCCCCTGCTCTTCTGCCTTCTTCGGCTGGGAGGGATTGCCAGAGTACAACAAACGCTTATGAGCTTGCAACTTGAACAAGCAAGCAAAGCAACGAGGGCGATAGACGTTTCAAATAATGGAGCAATCAATGGACCCCTTTCTACTCAAGGATGGCTTAGCTTCCAAAGAAATTTTGAAACACAAGAGGGTACTGAAATCCCCATCGATTAGCAGGATCTGTAAAACCTCCAAACATACTTCAGATTGCCCTCATAAGTTGGCTTGATGTTTCAAGTCATTCTGAGGAAAAACAATATGCTCTGCTTTGATTGTGAGATCGTGCACTTATACGTCCCCGTTGATTTATTGAAGACAGTAACAGACACAGAAAACCTATCACTACTATTCCTCGCCACAATTTATATGGAGGACTGCTTGTTGCAGGTGAGAGGGAGCAATATAAGACCTTCATTTAAGTTGTAAATTAGATGATCTGCAAAAGCAGTTGTCTATCACTGCTGTTTTAAGCATGAGCTCATTGCAGGGCCACTGATGCTTTTTATAATACTGGCATATCACTGTACTTCATGCAATGCGTTCGTTGGAAATACACTCGTAAAACCATGTTAAACCACTTCTGCAAACCAACCTGAAAATGTAGCATTTTGTATGCATCACTGTCTGGTGAGTGGCGCCTAGCAATGGATTGGATTTGGGAGTCAGCGGTCATCAACCTATGATGCACTTGAGGTAATATATGTGTTATCTTGTTGAGAGCATTTCCCACTGCACAATAAAATTGAAGAAACTTGCACTATAAATCTTTTTGAGCTTTGAAACACACGAGGGAAACAACCAATTAAAGCTTAACTCTAAGCTGAGCCGAAGGTAATAATATACCACTTTCTGTTCACTGTTTTCACCATGTCAAAGACATCTGCAAAGATGGAAGATGGACAAAATCTCATCGGGGTAGTTCTGCATTCTTAAGCACCAGTTTCATGCTATTTCATCAAAACCTTAATTAGATGGGCGAAGGCTCTGATGAGGAACAATCAAACTCTTAACATGCTATAACTCATAAGAAGACGTTAAGGCCAGAATACAATCCAAGGAAATAAGATAGAAATCCATGTTGAATCTTCTCATTAATAAATATGTTGGTTCTAAATTGCAGCATGTAGAATAAGCTCAAAACAGCAAACAACTCACTGCTTCTAGTGCTAATGATACAGAAAAAGTACATAGTTTACCATGTACCATATCTGCATTTGGACGGTAGTGCAATGCCCAGCATGAAGATGAATGAATGGGGCTTCTGAACAACAGATGCTGAAATATGTGACAACCACTTCACCATGGCAAACAAAGCAAAGGCACTAGCACCAACAAGGCAGAACCATTAGATGGAACAGAAGGCCAAAATATATAAAGCACCATAGCTGGAGATCTATTTCTTCAAAAATAATGACAGAAGAAAAGACAAAAATCACAGTGGGCTCCCACTTTAAGGAACAAGCCAAATAGCAAGGATACATTGCATGCATAACCTGTTGAAGCAAGCCTGGTTTGAGTGCCTGATTTCATGCATGTACCTGCATTACGAGTGATGATGCACAATTTCCCCTTGGGAACATCAACAATCTACCGGCTCCTGCAAGAAGAACCCCAAGAGAAATAATCATAAATGGAGGTTCAACCACCTTAAAACTCATCTAAGCTACATAAGAATAATTTTCAGAATATCCATTCAAGAGTGCATCATGCATAAATGATTGAGGTTGTAATATGCAAAGCAAAGTCTTCAATTTCGTAATCATAGAGAAGTTGCGTCTGTTTGAAGTCTTAGGTTGAAGTACAGAAAACAATATCAGCGCATAATCCAAGGATCTGGGTAAGCCCAATCATTATCCATCTCATTATGGGCCACAGGCCTTAAGATGCAGTTCAAATAATCAGGCCAACCCTGACATTGTCTGCAATCTGAACCTAACTACAAAAGAACCAACTATGCTGTTGAACAGCAGAACCCAGCACATTCAGACAAAGTTCTGTAGGCCAGTTTGGACAGTTGACAAGCCAGCTAAGTGTTTCGTGAAATCATTACACCTGCTACTTTACAGAGAAATGTTTTCTGTGGCACAACTCATATCAAAAAAAGGCTTTAACCCATTAGGTAAACTATGGGCTGCTGACAGGCCTACATCTGGGTACTTTGGAAGGTTTTCTAAATCAGTGGCAGAAGCCATCCAAGCAACATCGTGCCATCATCTCCTTTCTTTGGCAACAAATCTATACTTAATTTTTACAGTATGGTCTCCATGTAATCAATTTTTCATACACTCCTATTCTCTAAGGTCTGCTGTGGCTTTAGGGAAAATCTAATCTCCCCTGCAATTGTCCAAGCAATTAGATAAAAAGTTGAAATACACGTTTTCATAGGATCACAATCACTACTCGTATCAAAATGTCTTCACCCTAATAACTTATCAATAGATACAACAACCATGTATGTTTGCTTAAGTATGTGAAAATGAGAACAGGCTACTGCAAAATTGAAAGTTGGCCAGCATTTAGTTTCGGTAATCAGAACCAATAATAGTAATAACAAAAAAAAGGAACTAAACATGCTGCTAAGCAGAAACAATAGCATTTTGAGATTGTCAACTTGGAGAATATTGTTTTACCAGTTCAACAGGCCCAGTCAATTCGAATTCATCATTTGAACTCCTTGACATACAGTTGGCATGCACAATAGGGCCACGTGCACTACTTTCATCACCATCATTTGTATCGCATCTGTCATCCAGTATAGTCATATACACTGCTTCCTTGTACATCCATTCATCTCTTTCTTCACTGTAAAAGTCCTCAAAGGGTTCTCCACAAAATGCACATATGACCTGTTTTTCATCTGCAGGGACCATCGGTTCACATTTTTCTGCTGCTGTGGTTGTTGTTTCCATCGAAAACAAAGTCATAGGTCCATATGATGGCCCCACATTGCCAGTGATCCAGTCTCCTGAACTTGCAAACCATGTTCGGGAAACACACTTGCAACTACTCAACTCTTGCTTCATTGAAGTATGCCAATCCAAATGTCTAGAAAACTGATCCTCAAGCTTTAACCGAAGGCCACAAATGCCACATTGATGTGGGAGCTCATCAAAGAGGGCATCGACTACTAATGGATGTGATTCACGGATTATTTCTGGTTTAAACTCAGTTCCTATCAGACCATTCACCTCTTTGTTTGTGGCTTGAGACAAGGAGGTACCTTCTGCAGTGGATTCTGAAAGAGAAAAGTCCTTTTTTGAAGAGGTTGGTAGGGATGAGGAAAGTGAACTTGAAGAAGCAGGCATTGAGGCACTGGCACTAGTCTCTGTATTCTGATTCTGAAGATTGACAGGTGTCCCATGTGCAGAGTCAGTAGACAATTCTTTTGGCGGTTCTGATATCAGTCCTTTTGCAACTAATGAGCTTAGAAGACTAGTGAGGGGGTTCAAAGTAGTGGAACCTTGGTTTGAAGTCTGCGATGATGTACCTATGTGTAATGAGGAAGGTGGCGGTCCTGGTGGCAGTGGGGGCAATACAACTCTAGAACCTGCTGAGGAAGCTGATATTTTACCCTGAGAGGTTTCTCCACCAGTTGTGACAACAGGCGAGGAAGATGATGTCACCTGAACAGGAGGAGGGCCACTTGGTAGGGGAGGCTGAGCACTCAAATTAGATGCTAACGAGTCTGGACAACCTGATTTTGGAACATTATTGCTCAGAGAGTTGCTTGAAACCAGCTCATTCTTCACAAGAGCCAGCAGCAAACTGGCTGCACTTGATTGTCCCAAGCTATCTGCAGGATTATCTGAATGGCCTGACAGTAATTTCTGCAATGTCTGAGGATCACTGAAGATTGGTAGTTGAGAGGATGGTTTATCTGACTGCCCAGATGACAGAGGTCGTGTTGGCTGTGGTAGTGTTTCATTCTGTGGTGCCTGACGGACTGCGAGGTGATGCCTCAGCTGGTCAAATAATGCTGAAGACAACGAATTTTGTAAATGCTCAAGTGAAGACTTGGAAGAAGGCAACTGTAAATTTGGCAACAAGCTTGAATGAATCTGATTTTGAGGTGCAACACCAGATGATACTTGTGAAGCTTTACTCTCTAAAACTCGGTTTGATTGCTCTGCCAGCTGAGAAAATCTCTGATGTGGTTGAGGTAAAGACTGAGCTTGTTGGTGATCAAGGTCGCTCGAATTATGCGAGTGCTGATTCTCATGAACCGAAGATGAAGGTGAGTGGGAGCTTTGGTGCCTAGATGTCGATGTGGGTGGTGACGTAGGTCGCAAAGGCAGTGGCTGTTGATGCTTATGCATTCCACTTGATCCTGGAATTACATTAGCCAGAGATCCAAAGCTGGAGGGAGCAACAGATGGCCTTGCACTTGGTTGAAGCCCAGTTCTGGCCAAAGATGGAGTCAGGGCAGCCGAGAAGTTACTGCTTGGCCTGATAGGGTGCCTACTGGCTTGAGCCAAAAATTTTGAAGCAGCATTCGAGTTCAAGTCTTCAACAAGATGTGGGTCCTGTGTCAACCATGCTGGTGCAGTCTGGTGCCCCAATGCAGCTTGTCCTCCATTTTCTCTGGTTGGGGACTCTGTAGAGCTTTCTCTCTTAATTCTGGACCTGTAATCTGGTAGGTCACGAGGCTGTAAACAATGATCTTCGACCTCCTGCATGACAACAATGTAAACATATATGCAATGGAAATGACTGTGTAATATTGGATTCTCATGAACAAGCAAGAAAGCAGATGGTGGGAAGCAAGCACATAAACCAATATACAGCCACACAGATAGTACAGCACAAGCATCCCCACAAATCAGAATGTGAGAAAGATAAGATTTTAAGAGCAGGACAGTACTCTTCGTGATGGAATTCGGTCTCCACCTCTGGAAGGCTGCTCCAATTTAGACATGTTTTGCACATTCCACCTAGTGTCAAGTTCAGCCTCCAATGGTGTCCATTTTTTACTTCTTTGCAAGCCTGCTGGCTTCTCAATGCTATCTGGATTCCAATGATCCTTCCTAGAGTTTTCGGTTCCTCCATGATCTGTCAGTCTCGTATTCATATCCTCCTCCCACATGTACTCTTCTTCCTCAGAGTTCTTCCAGTTCCCCACTGTCTCTCTGCTACTTCTAGTTGCAGCATTGGATAACAGATGCATCTGCGAAAGAGTCTGAACAGATCTGGGTTCCTGGTAATGTCCATATGCTTTTGAAACATCTGAACCCTTCCTTTCTCCAGCTGTTGATGCTGCATCAATGTTGGCAGCACCATACCAAGGCTTGTCTCGTTTTCTCCCTGCAACCTTGTCATTGGCTTTTCCATCTCCTGAGTATGAACTCTGTGAAAGGTCAGAAATGAATTCATAATCTCCATATCCCATGCCAGAATTCTTCTCATGTGTGGGCTCATTCAAATGCTCTCTTTGGGGACGTTGCATATTCTGCAAAACGTAACTCAAGTTGATGACAGGATTAGTAAAAATTATTGATTCCTCTACAGCTTACATTTAAACAGGCTTTATTCTGGAAGAGGCGACAAACAAGTAGATACAGGCAATGGATGGCATACATGCATCTTAGCAGATGTATCTGCCCATGGTCTTGAACTACCAGCAAAAGCTGTTCTGTTAGGCCTCTCTGAATCCTCAGATGAGGTGACTGTAGCGTCACTGTTATCACTGCTTATTCCCTTTGGCTTCAACATACAAATGAAAAGAACAGAATAAAAGTCAAACTTTTGGAATACCAGATCAGGTTTTTGAGAAAATAAAATTAAGAAAGCCAATTCAGTGAAAATTCAACAGATGGACCATCCTGAAGTGAAAATTTATCATGACTAAAGGGGACATCTAACAGACAGAATTCGAAGATTTCAAAAACTTGTTACATCAAAATGAAAAGTTCTTCTCTTCCACTACAAGGGGTGTTAAAGATAATAAATAACATTAATCTCACAAATAAACTTGAATCATATTTTTCTCTCACTCATGGTGAATCTCAGTGTGTCCAAGTATTCAAACTCAAAGGCCATTTTGTATTGTCCAAGTATTCAAAGTTCAAATGCTATTTCATAACTGCATCATACTCATGTCTCACTCTAATGACCAAAATTATCAAAACATCACTTGTTTTCCCATTTCTGATTGTCTGTTAGTCTGGTTTATTGGTCCCTGAATGGCCACAGTCCAGGGCTTTCATTTGAATGCCGAATTCTTAGGAATTTCTTCCACTAACAAATGTAAACATGATTGACTGTTCCTGGTTACCCAGCCAAAAAGGCCGGTCAGAATTCTAAGAGAATGCTGTTTCCTTGACTCTTTAACTTCAATGGATGCAAATATAGACTAACAAGAGGCCCAAAATACTCAGGAAAAATGCATAGATATTCAAATGGAGTTTCCACATTTTTAGACTATGACTGAAGGCTGGCATCTTAATGAAATCCCCACTTATAATTAGAAATTAGAATATGAACAGCAGAAACACAGAGCAACCACATAAAAAATGAAAATATGGAAGTCCAACAAGGAGTAATAATCAGCATGTAACATAAAATTTACAGTTCTGCACGAAAAAGCTAAAAAAATATATATTATTTACCCTGCTTGACTGCTGGAGTCTCTGTCTTGCCTCTAAATACTTGGGGTTTACATGGATACTATGTGCAGGTCTTGGCGATTCCAAGTCTGGCCTTGAGGTTGTTGTCCTAGAAGATGAACCATTGGTCATGGATGAGAAGCCCAGTTCTCTCTCAATCATCTGAAGTATAGCAGCATGGAAAACCCCTTTCCAAGTCCCAAAAAGATGCCTCATGGCAGGATGTATTGAAGAATCAACCTCTCTAAAGGCCTTGCAGAATACCTAGAGCAATAATAAAGTTTGACAAGTAACAGTAACAAACTATAGTAATCATAAAAGTAGTAGCTGAAAATTATCAGGACCCTAGTGAGATAAAGTGTTTGAAAAGGGCAGGAAGCCCAGTGATGAAAATGAAGTACAAGTCCCTGTTTGGTAAGTTAATAGGATTTCTCTTTCCTCCACATGCACTTGTGATAAAATTTCCCAGGCCAATTCTGTGATGTTCTTGTCAGATTTCAGCTGGTGCAGATGGTGACCATGTACCACATTACCCAAATCATTGGCATTTCATCTCCAGAGAGAATTTCCATACACCAAAACTCTCCAACACGGACATTGACATTAACAAGATAGAGGCCAAATGTTCTACAAGGAAAGAATCAGTAAAACTGAGAGATTTTCGCTCCTCAAACGTGAGCCGCAAAGGCGAAGTCCATATATCAATGGGTTTTTTTTTTTTTATCAAAGAACCACAGGCTTTGAAATAACATACATTAAATCTCATCCTGAGCATGGAATATATTAAATCTCACCCTGAGCATGGAATTTTCCGTCATAAGGTACTTTTCTTTCTCCTCTTCTTTTGAAGATTTAATGCTTCATGTGGAATTATGTTTTAGAGTCTGTCTTTATCTAATGCTCGTTAAAGAGAAGGGGGAAAGAAAAATCCAACTAATAACAATGCCCTGGTACAAATAACATTGAAGAAATGAACATGATTTGTTTCCTCTTCACATATTGCATCGGAAGGGAAGATCTAACCTCTGGAAGCTTTGCTGCAAAATGTTTGATGTATTCTCTTCCAATATTCTTAACAATACTATCTAGAAGATAGAGAGAAGGCAGCTTTTGATCACTTGGAACCTGCATACAGAAAATGCTATTCTTGATGAAATTTCAGGATAAATAATGAGCATACCAGGTACACCAGAACCTGGGTCTAGGATGGGCTAGATAACCAACAATAAAATAATGATGAATATTCTTAATGAAACTCCTGAATAAATAATGATAACATAGACTCACATTTGCATGAAAAGTATTACATCAGAACTCAAGTTTTACAAAGTAATAAAGAGATGCAAGAAACCAATGCAGCTGTAAGGATCTAAGTTGGTCAAATCTGTGCAACATGAGGTAAAAAATATAACCTATTTTTTATATTCATAATAAATCTAAGCATTATATTACATTTCATACAATGGATCCAGCCAAAATTGATTAGATTGGTGTTTTAGTGAAAATATCAAAACTTACGTACACATATAACAAGCTTGTATATTTACAAATATTTTAGATTCCATGGTCATTTGAGGTTTATAATTAGCAATATGAAAAGACCAAGTTTCAGCTATAGTAATTCTGAGATGTTTGCTCTAGATTTTAAAGATATTTAGAAAAATCAATTATGATTTATTTAACCTTCAGAGTTGACAATTTTCTTTTTATAAACAAAAGATATTCATAAATATAATAACTTAAAAACTGAGACCTATCAGAGGTATATATATATATATATATATATATATATCTTGAGATATGACAGTCCAATCTTGTTATATGGGTTATCACGATCAGATAATTAGGATTAAGTAAAAATGTCAGAGAAGATAATCAGACCATCCAAACATAATATAAATTTAAATTAGGATAATATATTAATAGACACCCATCATATCCAAAATTTAAATTCATTTGATACATCAATAGATTGTATTTGCCGTTATAATTTCTGCACGTGGATATTAGTATCTTAATGGAATAACAATAGCACTTCATCTAGATAACCCTAAAAATTTGCATATAGCATGTAGACTTTCAGTTTTAGATTATGATTAAATTTTACAATGATTGAATATGCTATTCAAAAGAATATGCAACTTCAAGTGAGCCACATCTATATTTCATATGGAATTAAAATATGATACCTATATTTTTTTATATTTTGGCTTAATTAGATGAATAAGATTTATTATGTCATTTATTTAAACATTATATTGAAACTAAAGTCTAATTAATGGTCATGATTTAACTTGTGATAGTATATTGTATATAAAACCCACAAGCCAACTTTGGATACCACTATGCATCATCATTTTTTTTTTATTTTATCACCTTATCTCTCCCTCACAGTGTTACTGATATCACCACTAGGACCGATATCTCCAAAGGCAAAGGGAATCTTGCCGAACATCAAGTGATGAAGAGTGATCTTCCCAAATAGCCCAACTTCATAAACCATTATCGTATAAGTCAGAACAACACATGTTAAATTGATGCAAACTAAACTATCTGATAAATCAATTATAAAATTGTTCCAACTGGTATTCCAAATATTGGTATTGTTACACCCAATGCTGACATGTATCCACAATGTTGATATTACCGACAATTTCAGAGTATGGATGTTTGTTGATAAACAATTTACAGAAACATGGAGAAACATTGAAACTGCACCAAGAATTGCCAACCTGGATAATCAGATATTATCACCAATATATTGATAACTTCAAGGTTAACTGGAATAACCTTCAAAAATGAAGTAAAACCTAAGATCCATTGGGTTCTGAAACACTTTAAATCTTTCCAATTCTCCAAATTAGAAAATTTATGTGCAATCCTTGAAGTAGAATAGGAAAGTAGCCCATTTTGAACATGCCAATATGCTAATATTTAAAGCCAAATCTGACGCCGTACAATAGCAGGCAATGCAAAGTACCCAATCAAACCGCGTTAAGCTCCTCCACAGTATATACAGTGTATATGAAATAGAAGCGATAGAAGCCTAGCTCTACTCTACTTTGAGGTGGGAGTCAAACCAAAATCACCTGATTCGGTAATATTACCTTCTTGAATATCCAGATTTGTCATTTGAATACAAATTATTGACTAATTTCCTCTTCAAAGCACAACTAAACACTCACTTGGGAATAAGAATTAAAACTTTACAACATTTCAAGGCTTCCCAAGCAAATCTATAAAACCAAACCACCAATTCCAATACAAAAAACAACAACGGCAGTGAATTACGCCAAAGAACGCAAAAACCCGATCAAAATAAGAACTTTCCAACGGAATTCTACAAAAACTTCACCTCAAGAATATTGGCGCACACAGCCCCAGAGATCCCCTTCGCGGCGGGAATATTCTCGCCGGCGATGATAGTGAGATTGGTAATGATTGGCTTGGAATTGAAAGTCAGCTCCGCAAGCGCGGTCTTGTACTGGCCGACAATTTCCTGCTGCTGGTGTGGCTGCAGCTGTTGCGGCTCAGGACGGTAGGGTTCTGGAGACGGATCTTCTCGGCCGTTGTCTCGATCCCTGGGTCGTAAGGCGCCGCGGGCAGCCGGCGGCTTCTGAGGGAGGGGGCGCCTGCGATCGACGATGGCGCCGTTGGGCGGGGCGTCTTCAGCGAGCCTAGGCTTCTTGAGGCCTGGTTCTCTGGATCGGCGAGAGCTGTCGATCTCCATCTTCTCCTCAGGTCGGTGGAAGCAGCGGGGAGAGATTGGTCGGAGGGGGATGTAAACCCTAGAATCGATGGACGTAGAGAAGGGGCGAGGGTAGAAGGAAGAAGGTCGGGGGCTTTGCTGGGTTGGGCTGTGGCCTCGTAAGTTCGGGAGGAAACATGGGGTGGGCCCCACTCGCGTGTGGAAAAGAAGCCGTTTGCTCCTCTTCCGATGGCGGATCTCGTCCAACGGCTGCAGGCGGTTCCTTAAGCCTCCTTAGCATGAGGGAGAAGCAGATTCCGTGCCATGCGGGGCCCACCAGCTGTCCACGTCAGATCCTGTTAATTCATTCATTGGGTTTTATGTGATTTTGCACCGATGAAACACTTGGGAAGTATTTGTATCTTATCGGATGCATTGGAATCCACCGTCATATTTTTATTAAATTAAAATCGTCCATATTATATGTTTAAATACAGGCATAGAAATCATCTGATTCAAATCTAATCGGA
>JAYJMB010065080.1:12700-25473 GCA_036873735.1 Pouteria campechiana
GCTTGATATATCTAATTTGTGTTTGCATGGAGAGATGGCTGGTCGATTGCTAACATCAAAGCTTTGGTTGGAACAAGGAACTAGAGTTGCATTGATTGGACTGTTCTTATCGTTAATATTCTTGTGTACTCATCTCACTTGCTTCACGAGAAGTGAAGTGCTGTTGGACCTTAAACTTGGATTTGGCCACCCATGCTTTTAAAAGCAAAGAAAGGGAGAGCGGTTTCAGAAGCCATTCATATTTATCTTCTTCTTTCTCCCTTTCTCTAAATAGACACTACAAAAATGAGCAATGCAGGCAACATAATAGCTGCATTAGGTCTTTTTTTGGCTACGTTAAGATAGATGCAGCCAAAAAAATTTGTTTCCAATTAGTTGCATCTGTGAGTAAATGCAACAATTTCTTAGTTTAATGCATTTGGATAAACATAGTAATTGCTTATTTTGCTGCATCTGCCTAAATGCAGTCAACTGTTTATTTCACCGCATTTGCCTAAACACAGCAATTATTTCACTATATCTGCCTATAAGTAACAACTATTTATTTCGTTACATTTGCCTAAACGTAACAATTATTCATTTCACTGCATTTGCCTAAATACACCAATTGCTCAATTCGTTGCATTTGCCTAAATGCAGCAAGTGTTCATTTTGTTAAAATTTGCCTAAACACGAAAAACTCTCAATTAATTGTATTTGCCTAAATGCAATAACTATTCATTTTGTTGCATTTGCCTAAACGCAATAATTGCTCAATTCGTTGCATTTGTCTAAATACAATAACTATTCATTTCTCTGCATCTGTCTAAATGTAGCAAGTTATTAATTTATTGCATTTGATATAATTAAGTGATTTCCTTTCATATTTGAAAATTACAATTATGCTACATGTTCCTGCTATAATAATTATACAATTATAATGATGACAAAACCTTTATTGAAAACCATACCTTTCTTTCTTTCAAGAACTTAAAATTAAATCATTCAATCATTTTTTAGTCTCTTACACTAACATAGAATCTCCACTTCTCAGACCATATGTACAGTTGTATTCACGATAGTCATCAACATTCATTCACACAAGCCATTTAATCCCAATGAAATATTCATCCACAATCATGAACTATTAAATATTATCAAAGCCATAAAGTATTTTCAAACATCAACCAAAAGTATGTTGAAATATCATAATTTCTAGAGAAACGAGAGGAACAAAATTGACATGAGAATTTCAAAATGGAATAAAAAAGAATCTCTTTCTATTAAAAAATAAATAAAAAAAAGAAGAAGAAGCCAAAGCTCATTTAGCCTTTATATAACTTTACAAACAAAACCAACCGCCATTCTATCTTTCAATAGATACATCCCTAGTAGAACAGCCTCAGCATTTTCTTATGGATACTAAGGAATTAGGATATCTTATTGATGGGCCAAGTTGCACCATTTGCCCCACATTTCTGTATTACAACAACATTTTTCAAAGCAGGGGGCATGCCAAGAACATCTTGGGAATATCCATACTACCTCCTTCCATTCTTATCTCTTGGCATCTCCAAGGAGAGGTTCAATAAGATCCCCATGCATTCTCCTGGAGTTGGAATTCTCATCAACATGTTTCTTTGGGGTATGTTTAACTCCTATTTTGATGATTAACAAACAAAAATGGATAAGTGATGTATTTTATGTAGATTAATGTAAATGTGTGTTTATAATTATACTTTAATTGCAGAAAGTATTGATTAATGTATATGTAATTGATATGTATGAATGATCTGATAAAATAAATGTAAACAGGTGTGAAAACAAGTTGAAGGATATACTCAACTGACTGGGAAATTAGTTGAAGTTTTTAAGAAAATCCATGGACGTTTTCTATCAAATCGTCAACGGTTTTGAATAAGGTCATATTCAACTTCGACTAATTTAGAGTCAGAGACTAATCCGACGAAGTTGAACCTCAACAGATTTTCTTATGAAGAAAAACATTGACAGTTTTTAGTAAAACATAAATGGTTTTCGGTCCATTGCTGCCAGTTACAAAGATCAGGTTTGTAAGCCTCTTTGACATCTTCTTCAACCTCTTTTGAAAGATTGTCTTCCAATTGTTGAAAATCTATTTAATGGGAGACATGTTGAAGAATAACGATGAGCTTGAAAGGGAGAAATCTTTAAGGGTGATTGAGAGAAGAAAAGCAAGAAATCAAAATTACCAAAAGAATTTAACTTCTGTTTTGCAGGTGTATAAAGATTGAAATGATATGAAGCATTAAAGTCACCTGAGATCTAAAATGATTGTAAGATTTATATTATTTATTTCATTATGCAAATTGTATCTTGATTTGAGATGCAAATCAAGAGATACTTGAATCATTACAAAGTATGTAAGTGATTTATCTATATTATCACCTAGAAGTGAAAATCCAGAGAACAAAAAAATTATATCACTTGTAACTTTGAGATTAAGTTGACTTGTGGAACCCAAGTCTGGGATTTTGACTTAAAGAGTAGAGTAGGCAGAGAGTGTCAAACCACTATAAGTTTTGTATTCTTATTCTTATATGATTATTGGTGTATGATATTCAAATTATTTCTGCTTAATTTATGTCTTGCCCTAGCATGGGACCAACAGGGTAGTTGCAAGAGGTTGACCTGGCCGGTTCCATCCTCCTTGAAGAAAGGTGAGAAAAATAACAATAACAAAAAAATCAAAGAAAGCATCAGCCCTTGAAGAAACTAGTTATACACAGTCGTGCATGTAAATGCAATTGAAAAGGCAAATAAAATGAGAACATCGCATCACAAACAACAAAGTAGACATTTTAGAGTTAGCTCTATGGGCTTCATTTATTAACATATCCAGGCATTGCAGTGCTGAATTCTAATGAACTTGGATGTCATCTGGAGCTAACATTGGACTCGAAGTAATTGGGCACTGGTAATTGGACTATAGAAAATTGGCATCAACAGGAATTGGATCATGTGGGAGTCACAAAGAACTGAATCCTACGAGGATCAATAGGTTTTGAAGGTTGTACTGGAGGACTAGGAAGGAAAGGCCAATGAAATGCAAGAAAGATTGTAGAACAGGTGCTTTTGGTTGGGATCAATACCATGGAAATCCCATTCACCCAATGGTCTTGGAAATCACATCAATGACGACTTAATCCAATCCTAGCTTAAATGTGCCCGAGAAATTTTTACCACAATGAAAACCTCTCCATTCAACCACATGCCCCCAGCAAACATCAACAGTAATCATATTCCATGGGAAGGCATTGTAAAATGAGAGCCAGTGAGATTTGAGGTTGAAATTGAACAGAAGGGCATCATGTGGAACAGCGCACAGTGAAAATGTCCAATAAACATGCCGAACATAAGAACATCATGTTGAACAACACCTTCCTTAAAGAAAAATCTCTAGAAAATGTGATCAACATTGTGAAGTTGAATGATGCAATGCCGCTTTGTCCATTGACCATGATTGAATATCCAAACTCCAAAGACACCTCGTGTCTTACCATAATACCCCAAGTATATATCACAGCATGCCTTCAGGCATTCATTACATGACAAACTTTAACACAGAATGATGAGGCAAGTATCAAAAAAGAAGTTAATGAGCTGAGAAATTAAAGCACAACATACTTGTAGAAGTTCTTCAAATACATCCTCCAGGGTAATTATACCAATAACCTCTCTCCTCTGATAAGTTGCTATGTGCATTGATTGTTGCATCATTTTGTGGCAAAGAGGGTGGTTTGTTTAGACTGACCTTCTTATTTAACCCTTTCTCGACATCAATAACAATACTTTCAGGTTTTTCATCCTCTATAGGCAACAAAGGACCAGTTAATGCAGAATCCCCACTGCCTATTTTTTCTTCTGATTTTTCTCCATCAACTGAAGCTGCAGGGTTCTTGCTTTTGCCTTTCACCTTTACTACAGCAATATATCATACAGAGGCATGTCTGATGGAACCCCGATCACATTACACATGAACATTGAGTTCATCTATTAGAAAAAGAAAGGGTAAAAAGAGAAAAAAAAATGTATTGTAGAAGAATACAAAAATATAATGATATAATGGTTCATATGACCAGACCGTGAAATTCTCCTAATGGAGACTGCACTGACTGGCGTTTCTGCTTCTGCCTGTACTGTCAGGAGACTCTTTACCTGGTCCCAAAAAGCAAAGTTATGGACAAAATGGTTCAGAAATACCATTATCAGTACCCAAAAAATAAGGAAGAAGAAGAAGGGGGAAAAAATTAAGAAGCAAATTTCTTTAGGTTCTTAAGGTTGGTTGATGCCAAGAATAGGTCCAATTTTGTCCTCATACAATCTGTTAGCACATTTACAATTACCATTACAGTTAAACATGTAACCTTTTTGTATGATTCTAAATTCCATGGATGAAAAATAAGGCTTAGTATTCATTTAAAAGGTTGCCAACTCATCAGATGAACCACCAACCGGATAGCTTTGCAGTAGGATGGCGTCTGGCCTATCCTTTCTTCCTTTCTATCTTCTTGTTTTTCCCCTCTAAGACACAAACACTCTCTCTCAACATTATCTTGTGCCCGCACATGTATAGACTTTTGCACAATCGATTTGTGGCTTCTCATCATATGCTTGGGTGCTTCAATGCTATTCAATAATCAGAAGCAACTTTCTCAAGTAAAAGTCGGGTGATAGAGTAACATATAAGGAAGAACATCTTTTGAAGGGTGTTCATCTTATAGTTTCTAGGAAATCTAGCAATTCATTTTGCACTCAAAAGTCCCTTTCCGCCTGTTGTCACCTGTGCATGCACCACAAATAGCCATTACAAAAAGACTTGTATTCAGTTTATGGATATCATCTAATTTAAATTTTCTTACATGAGATTTGCTCAAATGGAAGTAAATGTATTGTGATCACATAATATAAGAGGCAAGATGATTCAATTATATGGGCATGCTACCAAAGAACAATGAACAAGGCAATATATGTAACATCAAATAAAGGACATGAAAATATAGATCACATTGCCTGTTGCTATGGAAAAGATCAAATTGACATTTTAGCATCATTCAAGCCAATGATCATTGAAGAGAAGTACTTACACAGGGAAAACGATCTCAACACCAATACCAGCAATGATTCTCCAAAACCGAATTGTGACATGAATACCTGCGTTTTGCTTGGACATAACCATGCCTTTGAAGATAGCAGCTCTACGCTTCTTGTCTGGCCTTTCCTATAGTCAGCAACACAGACAAAATGACAACAATGGACAATAAAAGTGAACCATATGACAAGAATAACCACCTACCATTTTAATTTCTACGATGTCCCCAGTTCTGAGATCTGGTATAGGCTGTTCTCTATCTGTTGCCTCAATTGCACGCTTGTTCGAAATCTACCAATTCCAAAACCAACCATTTAGAAATCATTCACTATGGAGTAGAGAGTCAGTTGCATTGTCCCAGGACATGCTCAATACCATCCCTCAATTAGGCCAGAAAAAACCACCCAAAAGAAATCCATCAATGAGAGAGCCATCTAACTGATCTTTCCGATCAGTGCAACCAAACACATGGTAATGCACAACCAATTCACCCTCACGCAGCAAACAAACCAATTCAAGGCCCAATCATACCAGTCCGAATCAATCATCTGTCTTCACGAGGACCACATCAAGGACTGCTAAAACAACAGTTAAATTCACCCCAAAAATAGAATGAGTTTGATCAATTACCCCCATTATCTAGCCAAGCTTGACCCGCGGCTTACTTGGAGGACGCTCCTCCACTGCTGCTTCTGAAGCTTCAGATTCTGACGCTGTTTCTTCCGCATCTTCTTCTCGCGCGCTCTCTTCAGTGGCTTCCGCAACTCCTTCCTCAGGATTCGCCTCTGCATTGACGACGAAAGATCTTCTTGTCGTTGGGAAGGTGTTTGCGTCACAGAATCGGCTCCCGAAGGGGTGGAAATCGCGCTTCGGCACAAAGTGAGAGGAGAGGGGAGAAATGAGAGAACGGGAAACCCTAGTTTCGAAGGAGTTTGAATGGCTTGTGACATTGAGATGAGAGCCTGAAAACGACATGACATTGGTTTCTATAGAAATGCATTTGAGAGATTCAAATGAAGAGGGAGAGGGCGAGATACCTTGGGAAGAATCGTGGACCCCATGATTGAATTTTCCCTTGTGGCCTACGTAGTAACGAAGGTAGAACTCTCCAATAGAGGAAATGCCGATTGGAGATAGATAGCGGCCGTCCCGAGAAGGAGAAGGGGAAGGGTATCTCTCCTCTGGAGTGGGCAAGCAGCGATGGCAATCGATCGTCGGCAGCGGGAGCAGGGAGGGGTTCCTTTTGGTAGTGGTCGATGATGACAGTCGGCAGCTGGAGGGAGATGAGCGGGGAAGTGCGGGAAGGTGAATGTGGGCATGGGCGGGAAGGCGACCGGCCGCGAGGCCGGCGCCGCGGCGCACCACCTCTCCTTAAAATTTATACATATATATATATATATATCTTAAAAAATTAACAACATAATATTATCACCACTTTGGCCATGCCAAAAGTATCATTTGTCAAATGTATATTTAAATTATTGTTTTAAACTTTGCTTGATGCAACAAAAATAGTTAATATTTAATTATGTCAAATTACATTAAAATAGATGTTTTTGGCATAACATGTATATTTTTATCTAAATAAATTTTTAATTGAATATTTTTATATAATTTAAATTAATTAGAATAGTTGGTTTTGGGCTATTTTTGTTGTGGTGTGTGGGTCGTATCCAAGCCTTTGAGGTTGACATTCTCGACGGGCGGATGTAACACATTTCTTTTTTTCTCTCCTTTTTATACCCCAATAGTATTCAGAATATAAAATTTAAAATGTTATAATTTAATCAATTTGGATAGTTAAATTTTCTTAATTTTGAGGTTTTCTTTTATATGACTTTCAGGAATGTGTTGGCTAGCTAGGGTAAGTTAGCCTCCATGGAATGATTGTGGCGTAAAGAAAAACGGGATTAGATTTTTAAAACTTTTTAAAATGTATGAATATTAAATTGACATTTTATAATTTTTATCACATTGATGTACACATATTTTACTAGTACTAAATTTTTCATCATAATAATACTTAGTGAATTGGGATTGTAATGGTTATTTGGGATTTTTAGGTTATTTAAGGTCAGTTTAATTTCGTATGTATCCTGTTAAAATTACAGAATTATTCTTATAAGCTATAAGATATATTTTATTATTTATTAACATTTAATGATTTATTAAAAAATTATTATATAATTCATTTTATACCATTAAAAAACTTATTTTATGTTTAAATAATAATATATAATTTAAAATATTAAATTATATAAAATGTAACATTGTTTATAGATCTCAAGATGATTTTAATAATAAATATTTAACATACTAATATAATTTAAAATACCTTAAATACACCCTTTTCATTATTTTATATTTTTATTTTGATTTAATATTATTTTAAACAGGCCAAATGCATTCATTTTAAATGGTTTAAAATGACTGCATCTGGCCCCATTTAAAATAAAAAAATATTGATATAAAATTGTATTAAGCCATATAGGGTTAAAATCTTATAATTTAATAATTTATTAAAAATATTGTTATACAATTCTTTTTATATCATTGAAAAATATATTTTATATTTAAATAATAATACATACTTTAACATATTAAATTATATATTATGTAATTGGGCTTATCGATTTCACCATAATTTTAATAATAAATATTTATCATATTAACATAATTTAAAATATATAAAATACACCACTTTCATCATTTTTATATTTTATTTTGATTTAACAATTTTTTAAATGGGACTAGATGCAACCATTTTTAAAATGGCTACATCTAGCCCCATTTTAAAAAAATAAAAAATATCAATATAAATAATATATTAATCCATATAGGGTAAAAATCTTTTAATTTAATGATTTATTAAAAATATTGTTATACAATTCTTTTTATATCATTAAAAAATATATTTTATGTTTAAATAATAATATATACTTTAACATATTAAATTATATATAATGTAATTGGGCTTATCGATTTCATTATAATTTTAATAATAAATATTTAACATATTAATATAATTTAAAATACATAAAACACATCACTTTTATCATTTTTATATTTTAATTTAATAATTTTTTAAGTGGGGCTAGATGCAACCATTTTTAAGCATTTGGCGGCCATTTTTAAGCATCTGGCCCCATTTAAAAAAAATAAAAAATATCAATATAAATAATGTATTAAGCCATATAGGGTTAAAATCTTATAATTTAATTATTTATTAAAATATTATTATATAATTCTTTTTATATCATTAAAAATTATATTTTATGTTTAAATAATAATATATGCTTTAACATATTAAATTATATATAATGTAATTGGTCTTATCGATTTCACCATAATTTCAATAATAAATATTTATCATATTAAGATGATTTAAAATAAATAAAATATTATATATGCTTTTTTATCATTCAAATTATGCTATCATCACATAAATCGATATCATTTTTATAAATAAAATGTAACTTATGAAACATATATTATTATTATAAAAATTTAAAATTACTTATTTGATCATATAAAATAAATTATATCCCACAATACTATCATAATGTTATTAGATCGATGTAGGTGTAGTGATATTTTTTTTATTAGGATGACTTGAAATTAATATTCTAAGATCCTAACTTGGTGCCAATAGAATCTATATATGAATCGACTGCACTATTAATCATATCCCCATTTAGTTACGTTTATGAATAAATTATAGAATTAGTAAAAATATCAAACCAACCCCTAAGGGTGTAAAACTGCACATGTGAGCGATTTGGAAGAACAATAGAATTTTAAATAAAAATAAAATAAGAAATGAAGAAAAGAAATGTTAATAATAAAAAGAATGAGATTTAAAATAAAATAAAAATGCACTTGAGAAAAAATATATTAAATAATATAGGATGAGAATATTAACATTTAATGATTCATTATAAAGATTGTTATCAAATTCTTTTTATATCATTGTAAGACTTATTTTATGTTTAAATAATAATATATATTTTAACATATTAAATTATATATAATGTAATTGGGCTTATTGATTTCACCATAATTTTAGCAATAAATATTTAACATATTATGATAATTTAAATACATAAAATATACCACTTTCATCATTTTTAGATTTTTGTTATTTAATATTTTTCCTAGACTAGATGCAGCCAACTGAAAAAATGACTGCATTTGGCCTGATTAAAAATAAAATAAAAACCATTTGAAAAAAAGTATTAAACAATATAGGATGAAAATATTAACATTTAATGATTTATTAAAATATTATTATATGGTTCTTTTTATATTATTGAAAAACTTATTTTATATTTAAATAATAATTTATACTTTAACATATTAAATTATATATTAATATAAAATAATAAATGCACTTGATAAAAAATGTATTAAGCCATATAGGATGAAAATATTAATATTTAATGATTTCTTAAAAATATTGTTATACAATTCTTTTTATATCATTAAAAAACTTATTTTATGTTCATCTAATAATATATTTTTAAACATATTAAATTATATATAATGTAATGTTGCTTATAGATCTCAAAATAATTACAACAATAAAGATTTAATATATTAAGATGATTTAAGATAAAGAAAATATACTATTTTTATTATTTTTATATTTTATTTTGATTTAACATTTTTCTTGAACCACCAGATGATGCAGCCAACTTTCAGTTGCCTTCACTTGGCTGCATTTGCAGCAAATCGAGAATGACTATAAGATGCAGTCATTTCTAAATGGGCTGCATTTAAGCGATGCAGAACGCCTACCGATTCTTGGGCTGCGCAAATTATTTATTTTCCAGTAGTGATTATAGTTGTAGACCGGACCCCTAAGTTAATTTAATTCTGCACCCAGATGAGTTTACTGGCCTCAATCTCCGTTATCATATTTCTAGAAAAACTACCGCCGTAACACTATAACATGATGGACGGTATATATTATCCCTCTATCGTTAAGGAGTAGTTAATTGGCATCGTATTCACAATTTCTCTCTGAGATATGAAACATTTTTTTAATTATTACCCAAGGAGGGTCAAAGCACAGTAGGTAGAAATTATCTAAGTTTAAGATGGTCCAACCTTCCTATAGTTGAATTATTACTACGTTATGTAGAGCAAAACGCCCAACAACTGCTTACGAGTTTTTATATGAAAGTTGTCATTTGAAAACTTGAGTTTGGGTTAAAATGATGCATATTTTCCGACCAACCATGGAATAGTGGCAGAAGCAAACGTAAGAGAAGAAATAAAAACCATGCAAGAGCAGAAATTTAATTGAAATGTTCTTATAAAATTAGATACATTGATCATTAATTATTTGAACTACAAAAGTAGAAAATTGTGTTAAAATATCTACTTTCCAAAACTGTGGCTCACATATGTACTGTATTTATTACATTTTTAAATATAAATGCATCGTAATCCTACTTATGTTAATAATTTTTAATAACGTCTAAAATAAAGTCTATATATAATAATCGTTTAGATTATATTCCTACTTATTGCTCAGTTATATATAGGAAAATCATTAGTTGGTGTGAACTTTTTGGTGAAAATTTTAAAAATATTAATGGACAATTCAACTTCTACCTAAGTATATATATAATGTTGAACCGTCTTTCATAATCATATCCAAATTCACTTGTAAGGCACAACCTCTCTTGTATGGACAAAATCTTTTTATTGACCAAGGGCTGGGGTTTATAGATGGTTGAGCTAATGTCAACTGCCAGCATGGAATGGTTGAAATGCGCTTCTAGATGGTTGCTCCATGAACCACTGGATTTTGAAATTTTCTTTCTTTGAATTTTCAGTGCTAGTTGGGTTTTGGATTTAATGCAGCGATACAAATAATAAAAAAATACTGGCAAGCACTTTGGTGATGCTGGGAGGAAAGCTTGTGTTGGTTTGACTTTACATTTTTTATTTTCCTTATTTCTTGTGACATTTAAGACGTGCGTGAGTGACCACCCACTTGGGCTGTATTGTTTTTGACTTTACCAACTGCCGCAATAGTGAGGTATGAATGGAGAATGTGAAGCCTGGGCCATTAGGATGTAAACTCTAATTCTGTTTTTAAAATCTCAACTACAAGAAAAGTGGTTGTATTCAATTAGAGTTGAAAAATCGAGTTTGATGGTTTTAATTATAACTCATCATATTTACATTTAAAAATATTAAAGACTTATTTTCTTTATTAAAATGCAAGAAAAAAAGAAATGCATGTGGAGGACGGGTGAACACACAAAGTTCCAGAGGTTAGTTTAGATAATTTAGCGATATCTACAATCTGGGTAGGGTTGAATTGGGTTGCTAACCTCTCAGCCCAACTCAACTCATATTATAAGTTAGAACCCAATTTCACCAACCTAATTTTTTTCGTTTATTCAAACCCAATATTCCAACCGATTTTCAAGTTGGATTCATCAAATTCGTGTTGAATAGTATCTAATTTACACTCCTAATTTATCAGATGCTTAGTGGCTTTACACGTAGGATCAAAGAGTAGTTTAGCAAGACTTTCATGTTATTTTTTAGGGCCAGTTACATGTAGATATTAATAAATAATAGATGATAATAACTTAGGTGGATCACATCTAATAAAAAATATTTTTAATCATCTTTATTTATTTTATACATTAATGAAAGGCATTTTTATCATTTAATTTAATAAGGTGCTGTACTTCAGCTTGAATTTCATCCTCAAAATTTTCACTTGTGGGTTTATGGGTGCTCTAGAGAGAGAGAGAGCCAGCCAGCCAGCCATATCTCACGCAATCGATGAACCGCATAAAATAAAAGCACTTGGTCAAACTCGACCAAGTTGGTTAGGTGGTAACCAGCCCTATCTCTTGCAATCAAAACAGTCAACACCCAAATGGGGATGTTGTGGTTGTGTAGTTATCGTTTTGGACGGAGCGGATCAGGCCATTACGTCCAAGACGAGTAGAAGTTAATTTACTTAGCTTCAAGCGTCATGCATTACGCAATTATACAGTAACTATGATACTTGAATGCTATTCAACACCTACATACCAATTAACCAGTTTGCAAGGGGTTTGTTGAAAACCTGCTCCCACATTTCTTCTATTTACAGTTAAATACTGGAACAAACACACAAATACCAAGTACTTGTGTGTGCTGAAGTAGAGAAGAATAGAAGATGTGTTCAGGTTTGGAGTTTTACCTGAGATTTGACATAAAGAGTGTCAAATGTGATTTCGATGTCTTAATCTACCGTGAGATTGACACCACGTTAGGCCTTAGCAAAATCCAACTTCGCAAATGCAAAGAATCTTCAGAGAATTAATTAAAGATGGCAGTAAGGACAGGTGTAATCCACATGATTCATTAGCAAGAAAAGTACTTGGCCACCACCAGCTTGAGTTGATTTGATGGCTCGAGATATCGTGCCGCGACCGTCATAAGCTATATATCAATTAATGTTCTTTCCTCCAAAATAGAAAATCGAAGGAAAGATTGGCGGTGTATGAAAGTTGACTTTGGTTGCTCCTTAGAAAGCATGGCATGGATACATCGTCTTTCTTCAACTCTGCACGTGAGAACGATGAAAGACAATAGAAAATCTACACAGAAAGGTTGCGATCGCGAGGAAGAAAACTTTTCTACGTTG
>JAYJMB010065091.1:4316-25471 GCA_036873735.1 Pouteria campechiana
AGCTCTACATCCATTGTTCAAAAATGGGTGCTTTTCAGGTTGAAGAATTTTAAAGTCATGGGTGTTTTATGCCTGTCAAAAATGCTACTTTTTGGAAGTATTTTATCTTAGCCAATCATTATTTGCCTTTTGTAGTGCAAAGTCCTCTATTAAGCTGATCCTGTTGGATGAAGCAGATGCGATGACAAAGGATGCACAATTTGCCCTGCGTAGAGGTGATGCCCTTTCCTTCATTGAATTTTCTTTCTTTCTCCTTGTTTGGAGGCCCTTTGTCAATGCTGCTAAGTCCATTTTGTTTGTTGTTTATGCAGTAATTGAGAGATACACAAAGACCACCAGGTTTGCTCTTATTTGTAACCAAGTCAACAAAATTATCCCCGCGTTGCAGTCGAGATGTACTCGTTTTAGATTTGCTCCACTGGATGCTACTCATGTCAAAGAACGGCTTCAATATGTGATAAAGGCTGAAGGGTAGGTTCGTTTGCTACTGTGCTGTATCTTGTTGCTATTGTGCCACTCTACTTGTCTTGTTGGAAAATTGCTTTCGCCAAAAACCTTTGAAGGGTAAGTCAGCTTTTGGAGATTCTTATGGATTTTTCAGAGTATATCTTTTTCTACATCATATACTGGGTCGATAATAAAATAAAAGACCTACACCATCCAGGCTTTATGGAACAGGTTGCACCCAAGGACTATGCACCTGCTAAACATGGAATCCACTCTGATTGACATCATTGATTCATGTTTGGAATTGACTATTGCTTCTCCTAAATCTTGGCTGAATATCCAAACTTTATGCTTGCTCATCATCTCTTCTTATTCTTGCAGTCTAGATGTAACAGAGGGTGGCTTAGCTGCACTTGTTCGGCTGAGCAGTGGCGACATGAGAAAGGCTTTGAATATTTTGCAGGTGCAAGTCCTACTTAGCTTAGAACCAATACTGTGGGTTCCTGGATGTCATGAGATGACTTGGTTCAACAATAATCCTGTGTTCAACCATATAGCTGAGAAACTTACTATATCTAGTTTTCATCTTCTATTTCTGCCATTTTGCTCGATTTTAGCTTCCATTTTTAAAACTTTGAGGTGTTTTATACTTGGCTTAAATTAGCATTTCAAAGAATCCAATTTATGCTGCTGATAACTGCAGCAACATTACTTATGCATGACTTGCACTTCAAAAGCTCTGCTTGATGTCAGTTCATGTAAATTAGAACCATCACCTGAATTAAGTGCATTAGGCATCATGGAGTCTTGTATCCTCATGAATTCCCTTGAGAATTCACTTCACTTAGAATTTCAGTGTTAACTCTGGAAGTGTTGCATGCATACTTTTTGAGAGTTTGAAAAAACTTCCAATAGAGCTGGCTGTGTGATGCATATGCATTAATCAGGAGTAATTCAAATGGCAAAACAACACTATCTTCTTGTTTTTGCCAACATATTGTTCCTGGTGAATGAATTCCAAGCTTATTTCTTGTTTTTTTCTCCACAGTCAACTCAAATGGCTTCTCCACATGTATCTGAAGAAGCTGTTTATTTGTGCACTGGAAATCCAATGCCGAAAGATATTGAGCAGATATCATCCTGGCTTCTAAATGAGTCCTTTGCAACTAGTTTCAAACGTATCCAACAACTTGTGCCATCCACTTCTGCATGGAAATTTCAGAATCTATAATGCAAGAAAATACGCCTTTTGTTTACTTGACTTTGTGTAGGTATATCTGAAATGAAGATGAGGAAAGGATTGGCATTGATAGACATTGTGAGAGAGGTTACCATGTAAGTCAATGTCAAGAACTTATTTTAGCCACTTTCAATGGAGAATTGTTCTTTTTGCCTAATCTAAGGAAGCTTCTGTGCTAGCAGGTTTGTCTTCCAGATCAAAATGCCAGCAAATGTTCGAGTTCAGTTGATCAATGATCTGGCTGACATTGAGTATACTTTCCTTCTTCTTCCATTTAAAATCCTTAACCTAATTCTACAAATCTGGAGGGGCCATCATCATTTCTTTTTAAATAGCATTCAATTCTCCATGTTCCATTTGTATGAAATCATGCATGCATGCATTTCTATTTATACACGCAAAGGTTGCACAAACGATGTACAGGTTGCATTTATAAGATGTGATTCAGTTTAATTCACTTAACAAATGTTAATAGTGACTTGGTAGAAGGCTGAACAGTGGAGTTTTTTGCAGGTATCGGTTGAGTTTTGGGTGTAATGATAAGCTGCAGCTTGGGTCTCTTGTCAGCTGTTTCACCTACGCTCGAGCTGCAATTGTTGCTGCTGTGCAGTGATGTCCATTCTGCCACAACCGTATACATATTCATCCCTTGTTTGATCCCATCTCAACCAGTGAGTCTCATGTGGCTGGTGGTGCCACATGAAGTGCATGTTCTTTCTCTTTACTTATGCCTCCACTACCACCCACCAACCAAAATGAAATAGAATCCTCAATGGAAATGAGTGAGTATCTGAGTGCAATTTTGGTTTGTTTTTCGAACCTTGGTTGTCAACTCTGAGTCCTGATGGAGTCCATTGGCGGCCATAAAATCTTGGGCCGAAAACTTGTGAAGGTTCATTGATAAAAACTACCAATATCATGTGCCTACTCACTGGTCTCTAACGTCAGAATCCTTGCACTGGCTTTATTGTTTGAGGCCTGCCAATATAGACCACTTAGACCATTGGACCTCATACCCAATGGGGAATGAGGGAGCATTGAAGCATATGGGTTGTCTCTGGGATCTTGTTGTCAGAGACGAACAATATACCCAAAAAGCGCTCTGTTCATTTTTTTATATTCCTGCATGATTGTACTGGTTCAGAGCACTGCCTGATTTTTCTGATTCCACGCAGGAATTGAGAGACACCATTCAATTCATTAAATGTGGCATGAGTTCTGAATGTTCATCTCTTGACCAGATTCTGATTTGCGTCTAACCTATCCAATGTGAGACCCCCATGAATCATCTCTTTGAATTCATTGGGTGAGTCATGATCCAGTTTTGCACTAGACCATAGTCATGGGCAAAAATCATAGCTGGCCGCAAGCGGACCAATTTTGACTAAAATAACTGTGGCTGGATGACAAGTCTCTTAAGCTTGAATGTAAGTCGTGGCATCTCTTTTTAGAACTGACCATTCATGTTGACAACCGTGGCCGTTCTGCTTGCTTTCCCTTTGCTGTCAGCTATGCTGATGTTTCTATTCATTGGTAGGACAACATGCTTCTCATCAAGGGACCTGTTAGGAATTGAGATCCTGAAATGATAGTTTCCACCGTGCAGTTGTCTTGATTAGATTACTGGCTAGTGGCTATCCATTGACCATAAATAACATAGGCCGGCAGCTGCGCTAATGTGCTTGTTTGTGCATATTTATCTTATAGCGGGGACGAGCTTTGCACAGTGCCGATCTCATGAGCGAGCCATGTTGCTAAGAAGCATAATATGCCTTGCGCAATGCTGAAGTCCGGTGGAATAAGACGCGCATATTCAACTCATGATCCATGCATCGATTATGTGCTGTCCTAGTCTAATCAGATGCAAACCGTAGACCATTGATTCAATGCTGGCAGATTTGCGTTAGGCAGCCAAGCAGAATGTGGTCTCGTTCAATCTCGAAAGCCCAAACAGTAAAAATTCCATTCGGTACAGGCAAGGATGGATCTAACTCAAGTATCACAACGAAAAGCTATATCACCAGCCTTACAGAATACAAATGACAGCAACAACTAAACGCTCAATTTCGCCAATGCCTCCAAGGCCCTTAGGGCCTAGGGCAAATGGAAATAAATACTGATTCACCTGTACAAAATTACAACCACGGCCAACCCATTCAAAGAAATCCCAGAAAAGTGGGCTTTCGCTGGTAGTCCCATGTACCGATTTCTGCCTTCAGCCCAGGAAAACCGAATTGCGAATTATACATTTTTCTACTATATATCGATACCTACAAAACTGGAGCTCACAACGTCGGCTGTTTAGTACCGAAGGCATGCTTCTTAAGGGGCGTCCAAATTTTATAGCTCCCCTCACATCTTGGCGTTCTTCCGAGAAGAGATCTGGAGAGGCACCTCCATCTGATCAGCCCATATGATGGCAGGATCACATGTTTTCATTAGACATTCGATTGGACCACACAATCTCTATCTCCAATGTCCGGGCAGACCCATCCTTGTTGCCATCATGGTTGAGGCTGAAGAATCCACTGTATACCCCTTCTGTGACGACCTTGTCTATTTGAATTGTCACCCTCCCCAACGTGGTCTGTGGCAACATTGCAATCAAGCATGAGACTCTCAATTCCCTATGACAAAATGTAATAAAAAAGGGAAATATTAGCAGAGATTTATGTACCTTCCCAAATGTGTTTTTGCTCTTGCATAGGATATGGAGCTTTTGTCCCTTTGGGGGCACATCAAATGCCCATGTAAACCCCTCCTTCCACTCAGGACATGTACTGCGATTTATTATCTAGAAAAGATCCAGACAATCAGAACAGCTCGCTGATGAATAATATAGGATTTAACAGGTGTATTCAATCAAGAAATTTCTGGTTGAACAAAATTTTAAGTAGAGCCTGCTTTCTGGCAATTAGGACTGTAAAATGGTAGAAAAATGGAGAAAGCTATATAGCCCCACACCTTTTTACTGTTTTGATTTGACCCATCAAATGGTGAGTATTGGTTGAAACTAACAATTTCTTGTTCAACAGTGCTGTCAATCAACTCATTCAATCAGATGTCATATGATCTGCATATGAAATCTATTTGTCATGACACTTTGGTCCGGACTAGTCCAGAAGAAACCAACGCAAGTCAAAAACTCACAACGCTTACTTGTACACTTACCTTGGTCTGCCTTGGAGGACCATTCCCAATTGTCAACCTACAGAACGCATTAGTGCTGCCCATTGTCTGCTTCAAGTTATTTCCACGTTTAATTGTGACTGTCAGACAACCGGGCAGGCAATGCAGCAAGCTGTCAGCCCTTTCATGGAAACTGGGTGGGCAGGTTCTCATCAACAACTGTAAAATAGGAATCGCTTCAGCGGCAATCATTGCTTGTGCTTTTGCAATGTCTATAGGCATGCTTGACCAGGACTGTTTCAACAAGCACAGAATGTCCAATACAGACTCCTGAGCAGCCTCACTTCCAGCTTTGAGTGCACCAATCAGATGCGGGATGCAGAGTGTAGCAGCTTCAGAGACATGGAGCTTGGGGAAGTTGGTAAATATCACATAGACTGTTCTCAGAACCTCTTCGTTTATAGTCGCAGTGGACCAAAGCTCCTTTTCCAAGGCAGCTGCATAAGAAGCCAATGTTAGTGAGATGCCTATTCTTATATTGATCCTCGAGGGATCATAAAGAAAGACATTCTATGATTCCACTAAATTAATGCAGTTGAAAATGCATAAATCCCAAATGATGATGTTGAATGAACAGTGGCAAAGAGTTCCCGTATGTATGTAACAATGCTTTGAACCTGGAGTTGTTAGTATTATTAGTACACTCAGAGAGAGAATTCTTCCACTGAACCTCAAAAGATCATAAATAAAGCTGCTTTGTAATGTCACTAAATTAATGCAGTGGGTATACAAAATCTTGAAACCGACAATGGTAAACAATGTGGCAGAAGAGCTTCTATACGTACAGAAAGTGTTGGAACTTGTTGCATGGCACAGCTTTCAACCTGATGGTGATGGTAACATTGGCTTGCTAATGGAGTGCTCATTAAAATCTGATATAGCATCATTATTTTTTAAGTTGTCATCTGAATTGAGTTTGACTTGATTGATTAGTAATAAATGAAATAAGAACTCCATAGAAAGCAATGTATCACATTGGTGTTTCCAATTTATTGTATGTTTGGAAGAAAACATGCTATGCTTTAGTGGTCAATAGTATCTTACCAGTAAGGGACCTGATGAGCTCATTCGACACATATTCTTGAAGGGTGTGATTAGAAAATAGAAATTTAATGAGTAATGAGGCCTGTCCAACCACCTCAGAGTTTGGAGATAGTAGAAGTTCCTGTATCACCAATATGCCCCCTGCTTCTGCGACAGCACGCCTATTTGTCCTGCTGTTCATAACCAAGTTTTGCAAAGCACAAATTGCCACCATTTTCATGTCTTCTGTTGGCTGGTCTTCAAGCAAGCTTACTAGTGCTCGGCATGCAGATACCGCATCACTTGCTCTAGCAAGCCCTTCTTGCTGGAAAAGGTCACCAAGAGCCAGGGCAGCAAGAAGCCTGGCAGGCTGAGACCTAGTTTGTGGGTCCAACAGATACTGAGATAGAGGAGCTATTGCATACTTTGAAACTTTCATTTCTCGCACTCTCACATTATTGAATAAAGCTTCAAGCAACCGTCCGGAGGCTTCTTCACATTGATGATATCTTAGAAGCTCCAGAAGAGCATCAATAGCACCAGCCTCAGCCATCAGTTCAGCACCAGAAGCATCATTGCCCTCTTGAACAATCAGCGCATTAAGTGCGAGTTTAATGGTGCTCTCCGAAGTTGAGTGCAGCATCCTTACGAGTACTACCAGAGGGACCTTAAAGTAGTATTCACAATTAAAATGTAGAACATTTGAGAGAACCAGTGCTGCTGACTCCCATAAAGAATGAGGTGGCTGGGGTTCGTCTTGAATAATCACCTTGGAGATCTCAAAAATGCCCCCTGCATCAGCAACTGCCTTGGGCCAACTCATAGAAATACTCTCTAGTGCTTTTACTGCTGTTTGCTGCAAACCCAGTATCCCAATTCCTGCAAGCTTCACAAGGGGAACAACTGCATTTTTTGTTGTAATATCTTGCTGGAAATGCTCCTGAGCTAGAAGGTGTGACAATAATTCTGTGCCCAGCTGTTGGATGGCTTGGGATGGCGATTCAAGAAATGTTATCAATGGTTCAATGACCTGGCTAGGTGTAAGCTTCAAGGCTGTGAGGCTTTGTGGTTCCTCCAAAATATTCACCAGTGTTTGCAAGGCACTCTGCTGTCCCCACATGCTAAAATCTGGGCGCAGTAAAAGTAAGAAAAGAGGCTCTACCATTCTTGCAGCAGCTGAGCTTCTTGCAATGCCTTTGTTATTTGTCAAGATACGAAGCAACTCAGCAATCAAGGAACATAGAGAAATTGGTGCAACTGGCAGCATCTCAAGAGCATTATCGATAACTCCAGCCTCAACCATATCAAGTTTGCAATGTGGACGGTCTTTCCCCAGCTTTATAAGGGCACTGATGCTAGCTTCTGTAAGTTGGTAATTTGAACCCATAATCAATCCAACCAGAAGATCAAGGACATCACAAGTTGATGCAAGCTCAGCATGTTGTTCATCATCGAGCAACCGATCAAAAGCACGCACACTAGATTCTACTACCGCAATTGTATCTGACTCCATTAGTGATATAAGAGGCTGTATGCAATTAGAAGCAATAGGCATTGATCTCACCTTTGAGTTTGCAAAAAGAACATAACAGAGCTGTGCTGCATTTTTTTTCAATTCCAATGATGAAGATGATGAAAGAATCTTATACAAGCTTTCCAGTGGATTGCCCTCCACATCAGTCATTACTGATGTTTTTGCACCGCTTCCAGAAGTAAGCTTTATCAGGGCAGCAAGAGCTGCCTGTTGTTCCCTCTCTGATCCAGAATTGAGCATGTCAACCAATGGCTGAATGGCTTGCCGGGCCATCTCAGATTCTCTAATATTCTCAGCATCAAAAAGTTCTATCAGAGCCCTAGCTGCACTAAACCTAGCACTTCTTGACCCCAACCGTAAGACAGCTATCAGTTGATTCAATGAACTAAGTGATGCTTCATGGCGTAGAAGATCTGTATTGCTAAATAGGATTCTCAAGAGGTCAGATATGGAGGTTTCAATTGAATCTTGAGGACCAAGAGAGAGATACTTCGTTAAATATTCCAGAGCACCGGCTTCAGCCATTGCCAGCTTGTTTGCATCATTTCCTTCTGCAATCTGAGTTAAAAGTTTGACTGCAATTGGTGGGGCACCTGGTCTATCTGGCATTGGCCTCAGCAGGTCCACCAACAGAGGGATAGATTTGCGTGCAGTTGAGCCAACTCGTACATCTTCTACTTCAAAAAGTTGCTCCAGAACAAGTTGGCCAGGATTGCGTGACAAAGAAAATTCTTCAGACAAAGCAACAAGGTTTGGAATATCAGATTCCATGTAACCAATTAGTGTTATAAGGCCCCCAACAGCACCAGAGTTTGCAATTGCAAGATGTATTCCCTTGTTTCCACTATGAACAAGACTAGCCATTGCCTGAGCAGCGAAGTACTTATCAATAATATCATCAGACCTGAGTAAGAGAGCAAGTGAAGGTATCACACGCATGGTGGCAGGTGACATGATGACATTTGCATCCTTGAATAGAATAGCAAGGAGCAGGGCAGTAATCCATATGCCCTCTGTGTCAACAGATGCCGCCTGCAAACGAGCAAACGTCAGTCACTAACGGCTAATATAAATGAAGAGCATACACATGCCTACTACAGATGCTAATCCACATGCACAAGCACATGAAACATGATGCATAATATTAGCAAATAAATCCATGTTCTCCATGATACTGAACATGCATGCCTGTAAATTTTAGCAATCTCTTGGTCAAAGGGGCTAGGCTAAGACAACATTACCAATAAATATAAGTAAAACAAAAAATCTATATGATAGAGAAGCAAACCTGCAAAAAGAAAAAGACAGAAGACAATAAAATGAATGTTGAGTGTCAACAAATTGTCCATAACTGATGCAGAGTACTTCGCATGAGTAAAGCAAGGCAGTAGACATCAGCAAGTTCACTTCCCAAAAATAAAAAAATCATATTCAGAAGTAGCATACTGCAGCTTTGGAATAATTTCCATAATACTTGCATGGCATGCTATTAGAGGAAAAGTAATGAACTCCAAAAATTCTACCAGAAAATTAGTTAAAACTTGTGAATGAAAAATCTTATGCCGGAACCAGCATTGACCAAGATGAATTGATTGTAACAGCTGTCCTTATGATTCTGAAGAGTATCTATGAATACGCAATAAACATCAACATGACAAATTGAGATTTTAAATGGGGAAATGAACACAGGAGTGGTTCCTTGATCATTCTTCAAAAGCAAATCTCTTACCCAGCATAATCGATGTTGCTTCTTATGTTTTTGTATTGCTAGTTTTCGTATATTTGAATTTCTGATATTGTAAAACTTGCTCTTGCTAATATCAGGTTGCATTTTCAAAAAAAATGCTAATTGGATTTTCGATCATGCTGATTTTTGCCCCTCCTCAGTAGTTCCAAGGCAGGTTTTTTTTGGACATTTTCTAGAACCAGAATGAACCACTATCATGACCGCTACATGCATTCTATTCTCTTCAATCTTCTTTTTTATTGCATTTTCCTTATTCCTGCATCCTGTGATAAGTAAAGATATTATTTTCAGTTGGTGTCCACACATTCACTGTATTTATTTATTGCATCCTTTCTCCTCTGAATAAAGAGAACTTTGACCGATCGCTTGTCAGTTCATCTTTCTTGAATGTTGAAGGACCTATCTTTTGTTCTTCACAATCTCTCCATTAACACTGGTAGCTAAAAAGAACAATTATCAGTATTCATCTATTGCAAATCCAGCAGCCACTGGTTTCATTCATTTGTTATCAGAATTACAATTGAAGCTGGTGACTCTCATTGGCCATTACATACTCCAGTGGAACAAATATGTTTAAAATTTCTGAATTGTTTATTATTCTTTAATAAATACATATAAAATATTTCCTGTTGGTGAGATTTTCCTAATACCTTGAGGAAAACCATAAACTAGAAAATCGCCCAAGTACTGAGAACGAGATTCAGAAGGTTGAGATTGGTCACTGTCATTGACAGAGCAAGGGCAAGACAATGATGGATTTTATATGAGCAATGATGTAAATAGCTCACATTTTATGCAACACTGCAGGGATATGGATTCTGAAATGGAAAGCGAGCGACAAGTCCTTCCCATACCTGTGGATTGGCAGAATAGCTGGCCAACTTGTCAGAGAGTACATCCATGCATCCAGCTTCCACAACAAACGATCTGCTATCCTCATGAAACGAAGAAATTGTCAGAATCAACCACAAGGCAACTGTTCCTCCCAAAATATTTGCAGGATTGGACACCTCAAATTCATCCCCGTCTTGAAGGTATGTGTTTCTTTCCATATAACCTCTTTGGGGAACAACTTCAATCTCTAGAGATCTAGAAGTGGAATGGTGCTTCACCATATCTACAAGAGAATAGAGGAACAGCTTTAGAAATCCTGACCCATCAAGCACATCCATTGACTGCTGCTTGTGTTCTCTTGCAGCACAGATGAGAAGGGCAGCTCCACCAGTTCTCACTTCTAAGCTTGATGAGTTCATAACTCTATCAGCAAGAGAGATAATACTCCTTGGTCTCCCAACTAGAAGATCACTAAGGACAATAGGCTGATCGCCACATAACCTAGAAAGAATGTCAATCGTCTTGTCTTGAGCTGGTGGCAGCCCATCAGCCAGGCACCTTACCAGAGGCTCTAAACTTGATGTAGCTTCACATAAGGCAGACAATGGTCTATAAATGGAGTTTATGCAGGGTTTTGTTTTCACCAACATAGCAAGAGCTTCTAAAGCATCAGATGAATCTGACCCTTCCATGTTTAGTGCAGCTAAGGAATCAACAAGTGCAAGAACAGTGAAGCGACACTGACCATTGTCAGTAAGCACATCACCCATTGGAAAATGGCTCAGTAATTGGTATAGTGCACGTGCAGCATTCTCCCTGCCCTCCAATGTACCTTCTCCAAGTACCCTTGTCAAAGCTGATACAATATCTTCTCCAAGAGCCTCCCCAGCTATCTGTGGATCTGAGAGAAGATTTGCCAAAGTTGCCACTGCAGTTTCAGCAGCATCTATAGATGAAGTTTTAGCAAGCTTAATCAGAGGCTTGACATCACCTTCAGCAATATAAGGCATCTTATTTGCAGCCTTAGCCTTTGTGGGACGGGATAGTGCACCCAAAGCTCGAGCCGACTGTGTTGCAATAACTTGAGTTTTGCTTGTCAAGAGTCTCATGCATGGATGAATGATCTCATCCGTTGCAAGACTATCACAAATATCTTGTCTAGTGCAAAACAAATCAGCAAGGACAGAAGCTGCGTATTCTTGGGTTTCTTCATTCGAGGAGTTAAGAACCTGAATGAGAGACTTGAGACCTCTATTAGGAGGTGCTCCCTTCTGCACCAGGTCTTTGTGTGATGCCATCATAAGTACATGGCCCAAAACAGTAATAACATTGGCTTTTGACACAGGTGAGTCCCCAAGGAGCAGAGCCAACAGCTGGTTGACAGTGGCAGAGTCAGCAGAGCGTATAATCTTAGTAAGTGCCATTGATGAAGCTTCTTGACCTTTGGAGCCACCACTTTTGAGAAGCCAGAGGAGAGCTGGAACTGCCCCAGCACTTTCAACGCAGGCTCGGATGTCTTCACTATGGCGGCATAGATTCCACAACACATGAGCTGCATCCTCCCTCGCCTTCTTAGACCCTGTCTCAAGTAATTGCACTAGAGGAGGGATACCACCTGCAGCTGTCATAGCCCACTTACTCTCATCAACTTGGTCAGTTAAGATAGCTAGCAAAGCAGCAGTGTACTCTTGATGTTGTTCTCCCGATAATCCGAGCAATGATATTAGCAACTGGACGCCCTCTCTTTTTCCCAATGCCTCCCATATACCAACATCATGTGAGCACAAACTTGTTAATGAATAGATAAGATGTTCTTGCACATCTGCAGCAGCCATAGTTATCAATCCAATAAGCACCCTCTTGGCCTCTGCATTATGAAGCCATCTTGAGAGATGGATGTTGCCGTACAGGCTAGCTAAAGCCTCAAGGATCCGCTCCTGGACCAGCTTAGTATTCTGAGGCTTTAATTGCCTTACCAAAATATCTTCTATCTGTTTTACATCAAATGGTTTTTCCATCCCTGGAGCCAGCTCAAAAACCATTAGTGAGTAGGCCAGTGCACCAATTATGTCAGCAACTGGAGAAGGCAAACTGCGCGACTGTGATAGTTCACCAAGATACAGTATAAGGGCTGACATCCCACCACAGATGTTGGCCAGTGCATGCACGGCATGTCCCTGTAGGGCTTGACCTGACTCTTGCATGCACTCTTTTGAAGGAGCCACTACTGCTCCAATGAGAACAGGTATGCCATCTGCATCAACTACAGCTTTCTTTGCCCTTGTGGACTTCAATGAGAGAGATTCCAGAGCATCTGCAGCACTGGCACGGACAGAAATATCATTTTCCCGGCCTAGAAGATGAAGTATTGCTTCAACAGCCCCAGAATCTATCACTTTTGGGATGCTATCACCGAAAGCTAGCATCAGACGTGCTAAAAGAGATGCAGCATTGGACTGAGTAGTTGCATTGTCAGAAGATAGAAGCCCCACAATAATGTCCACTCCTCCAGCTTCAAGTGTGGCCCTCCAATAACCATCCTTGTCACCACAAAGATTCCGCAAAGCCCCAGTCACGAATCCCTCCACAACTTTGTCCTGTTTAATCTTAGGGTTGAGCTGGTCCCATAGGGTAGGCACCACACCCTCTGTGACAAAAATTTTCATGCCCACATGATCATCAGATAGCCCTCCAGAGGAAACTTCAAAAATGGCCTCTGCTGCAGCTTTTCTTGCATCAGATGCATCAGACTTAAGAAGAGAAAGTAATGGAGGTATGCATCCTCCAAGAAGAACCTTCACCCGTAAATCCTCTTCTCTGCAAAGAGCACTCAGAGTACTGGCAACATTCACTTTTGCCATCAGCGTTCCACTCCTTAGAATGGAGATAAACAATGGCATTGCCTGAGAGTGGGAACCAATTAGAGTTCTAGCATCTTTTCTTGATCTGGCAAGACAAAGCAAGCGAGCTGTAATCAACTCCCTTTCATTTGGTGATGACATGTTGGCATGTAGCTGCTCGATAAAATGAGCAATGGTAGCCATGGTAGAATCAGGATCATCCATTCCTCCTGAATCACTTGATTCCCTATGAAGCATTAGAAAATTCCATTATCAGGATTTAAGATTTAATAGCAGATGTCCAAAAATTTCTTTATAATATTCAAAAGAACATCAATGGCAGTCCTTAATAAAAAGGGGTATCTTAGATAGTAAACTATTTGAAACAGTTTGTCAAGTAAGAAGGTTTTTGTTAAATATTTCATTTCTTTCCCTGGGTTTTACAACAGCCCAATGAGGCCTGGATGTGTGAATGGACACAGAAGAAATTAAAAAAGCCGGATGCATGATTATATATTTCCAAAAATCCAGTCCTGGATGGGGATATGGATATAGAAGAAATTCAAAAAGCTGGATGCATGATTATACATTTCCCAATCAATGATCAGAACATGGATGTAGCATCAAGGACACTATTGGTAAGATCCTTCTTCTCCCCAAGGAATCTAAATTCCAAATAAAATTTGGAACAAGTAAGACCACAAACTGAGCCCAAATTTACAGATTCAACAGCATTCACAGCTTAAAAAGGTTGTTGATGTCAGTCATATGGTAAAAATATATAAGGTCAAGAAAATTTTTAACTGCGCCCCATTAACATTTTTTATGATGAAGAAATGAAATATGAACAAGTAAAAAGAATAAAATAAAAAATAAAAGATAAAAACTGAAATTACTAGTCTAAGTCACACTGTAAGAGATTTTGGAAGTGTCAACTAAGCAAATGATCAGCATGGAAGATCCAAAACTAATTGATATGAAAAAGTGGGCTAGAAGATAAAAGATTTACCTAGGGTGAGAGGTTGGTGATGGACCATCCTGGTGCAATCCATGCGAAGGAGACTTTGTCATTATTGCCAATTATTCCTCACTTTGCCAATCTTTTTAATCACCTGCGGATCAAACTCCTATGTAATTCAGAAGAATAACGAAATCTGATAGCCAGAGACCAATGCACCAACAACCCAACTTCAATAAAAGATGATCAAAACAGAATATCAAAATATAATGACATATCCCGTGATTTAGAAACTGCAAGCTCAAGAAGCGACTGCCAGCGCCAAATTAATGCAATGCTTACTCCCGGTTGTGCATCTGCAGCCACAAAATCAAGGTAGCCAGCCCATTCGAGTGGGATCCAGGCACATTACCTATTACGTGCCCTGAAGACCAAGGCCGATCAGCTTATTGAGTAAGAATTGCATAGCATTGAACTGAATTAGAACTTCAGATATGCGTTGCCAAAATATGCGTTGCCAAAAGCCCACTCTCTTGAAAATATGGCATTAATCCCATTCTAAGCCGGGTACAGCAGCATGGTCGGGGGCCCGCGATGAAAACAGGATCCTATAGATTCGTAAACCGCCACTCTGTACCACCGTCTCATCTACATTCGACAACAACAACAATTCCGCGACGAGACCCTAAGGGACTACAGCTAGAACGGATTAGATCCAAGCAAGGGGACCTATTTCTCGTAGCGAAGAATAGTAAAATGAAATCATGATCCATCACTGCATCCATCGAAAAGAACTAAACATGAATTGCTGCACTAATTCAGCAGAGATCGCCAAGGAGCGACTGAATTTCTGGATCTCTGTTGGTTCTAGAGCGATCGCAGTGGGAGAGAATTCCGTAGGTTTTCGACATGGATTTTGCTAGAAATTCACTCAAGAGATACAAATTGCAGCATAAATGAATAGAAAATGAAGATCGTTTGAGAGGGAGATGCTTACCCCGGGATGAAATGCAAGGAGGAAGAAATGGAAGCGAAACGGACGCCGTTTTGGAGTGTTTGGTTGGCAGATTTCTTTTAGTTTGGAGGAAGACAGCGCGAGAAGAGAGTTTTCCGTTTTCTATTCTTTTCTTTTCCTCTTCTTTTGCTTTCTCACTGAGGAAACCGGCGCCGGCTTCGCTGGAGTGCGGGAAGCCAATGGGAGCTGGGAGGAAAGAGGCTTTTGCTTCTATGCTACAATACATCCCGCTGTATAAGAACACTGTACGTCGAATCTTGCCGCCTTCTCATATGGATATTTTCAAAAGATCCAGACCGTTCAGTTTACACAGATTAAAACATTTCGATGGGAAAGATTGGTTCTTTTGTGTTTAATACATTATATTTTTCATTTCTAAATTCACTTTTGTCATTTCCCTTTGCCCTTCGACAGTACATTCTCCATCGAAATAAAGAAGACTTTAGATATTTCGATAATAGTTATTGCTTCTAAAATCAAACACGCAGGGTAAGCTACATTCGTTTGTACGTGTTATGTAAACTTATGTTGCGGAAAGGGACAATGCCCCAACGAAATCAAGCCCTGTGCATGTATTTTTATTACGTCGGGTTGTTATGCGGCAAGCCTCGTGGCGAGAAGGGAACGCCGAAAGGGAGAGCGAGTTGCTGCGGTGGTTTGCCTACTCGCTTCAGGGAGTGCCATTTAGCAACCTGCTGCTAGCCACGTGACGTGACACCTTGGCCTAGTAATCGTCGACATAGAAGCCACTGCCAGAGGGCCCGGTAGTTTTGTCCATGCAATGCGAATGCCGATGGATCGGTTCCAATCTAGACCGTTCAAGGGGATAGAAGCAATGCGGATGGATTCATCCCCAAAATTCACGCGTGAGCATGATATGGACCTTCCTTAACAGTCGACTCGTCGACAGCCGGAATGTGAAAAGAGAATCGCATTGACGGGTCTTTTCTGCATCAAGATCTGGCACACATGTGCTTGTTCGCAATCGAGCGGCCAAGCATTGTATTTCTATCAATCTCATGCGAGCGAATGCACTCGAATAAAATCGGTTGTGTAGAAGAAGACGCGCAAGAAAATTGATAGCTGCATGTTTATGGGGTCCGCAGCGTGATGGAAGGCCCACATGATTTTACTTGTCGCGAGCGAGTTGGTCACCAATCGTAAAGGCGCGAGGCGCAAGTCACGAGTCACCCGCGCATTCTCCTCGCGACCTGCGGGCAGCAGTTGCGCGAGCTGCACGTTCTTTTCAAAATACAACGACCATTCACACGCATAATAATAAAATTTTCATCGTTGCACATCTTCCAGTTCAATGCAAATATCAAAGATCCGGATCACTCAAGAGAGTTTAATCACATGGATCAGTCATAGAGACTCAAATGGAGTCAATTTCACAAATACTTTTTCATATATTATTGATTAGAAATTAGTGATAGACTTCTTAGCTATTGGCATGGGCAGCTAATCTACCCTTGAAAGCCGCTTTCCTGGACTACGGCACTCGTATGTGGGCCCCAATAGTGACTTTCTCAGCCCTCCATTTTCCACGTGGCCCAATTGTTTTGGCATGATCTACTGGCGCGTTTCATGAGCAGACCTAGATCTGCTACGCATGCCTGCGATCAGTGCCATGTGGCCACCTCCGCTGCGGTTAGGTTTCCGGGCTCGACAGCCGCATGTGGACGGTTTTTTCCCAGCGCAGCAATAAGTGTTAAATCACCGTTTGCCTCTATGATTTTCGGTTATCCGAGCGATTTATTAATGAGTTTGCCGTAGATAGCTTACATGATATCCTATTATTACGTCTTCAATCATTTTCTCTTCTTTTTTTTTTTGTTTGCTTTAAAGCGGAAAATAAGATTGAAAATTAACTTTTAAAAACAAATATGACAAATTTTAAATATTATAATCTCTTTGAATGTTTTTAAACAAAGGCATATTTATTAAGTAATATATTAGCAACTTTTGTTCTCATGTGACGTTATAATTACCTTTATTTGATTTGTTATTGTTAAAAAGTTTATCTATTTTATTTTTATTTATTTTATAATATTATCAAAAGCAGATCAAATAAATTGGCCAATTGAGCTAGTTCAACCATAAATCAGTCATTGGCCGATCCAATCCAAAAGTATTTTTTTTAATTTTAATATTATTAATAAAATAAAAAAAATATATTAGCAAAGTATTATACAAAAAAATTATATATTTATATTAATATTTATTATTTAAATTTTTAAAATTATAATTTATTATTTTTTTACTTTTAAAAATAACAAATGCAAATTGGTTAAACCAATTAAATATGTCGGTTGAACTGGTTTGACTAAGTACTAAACACTTGATTGCTCATAAGAGTGTAAGTGTGGGCAAGTTCAATCCGTACACAACTGTCAAAACCTGCATTTGAGGTATGGTTGGGAAGTCATTAGTCAACCCAAACCTACATTTATGGAAAGGGGGTCGAGCAACACACTCCAACCGAAAGTTGCATCCCTTCGTTAAAAATAAAATAAAAATAACAATATGCCTTATGAGCAATGTTATGGCCACATGGGGTCCGTCTTTCACCCAAATTCAACCCACATGAAAAGACATTGATTGACATTTTGAAAAGGTTATAAATTAGTTATTTTCAATCATATATTCAAAATTATCCATCAAATATAGAACTGATCTAAAGTTAAATTTGAGATAAGACTTTCTTCTTTGTTTTTCTATTTTTCTTTTTTGTCTTAAACCTTTTTACATTTAAAATATATTTGAGATTAGGAAAAAATAAAAAAGTAAATATTGGAAAGAGGAAAAAAGTAAATATTGGAAAGAGGAATGATTTCGTGTCAAGGATAATAATTTAAAATAAAATCAATAAAGAGGAAATAAATAAGCATTTTAGATGAAAATATAAGTATTAATAATTGAAAACAAAGATAATCATTGAGAAAGATAAAATTATTGGGATAGTTAAATGATAAATTCATCATAAGAGGGTACAAAAAAAGAAAAATATATCTTTTTAAGAAGACAAAAATGATTGTAGATAATAAAATATTTTTTTTAAGAAGATGAAAATATTATATCAATCATGAAATGAATAAAAATAAAATAGATAAAAAATACTAAAAAATATAGATAATAATAAAATAAGAAAAGACTATTAAAATAAGTTGGAATAGATAAATATGATATCAATTTATTATTTATATTTGTAATGCATTTACATCACCAATGATGGGTAAGTAAATGGATATACAAATCTTGCATCGTAAATAAATATAATTAAAGATAATACAATTATTATAGCAATCTTAATGTTATCAAATATCTAAAGAAATATAAAATAACGGATGTTTGGTCTATCAATCGTGTGGTCATTGCTATGTAAATAGAACTTTTTATTTATATTTTTTTCTTTTAAAATTTCTTTATTATTACTTTTGAGACATCGTCAACTGCTTTAGCCTATTCATCATTTTTTTTAATCTACTTCAGCCTATTTATACTTTTTATATAAAAAAATTTAAAAGAGAAAGTGGTGTTAGATCCACCCAAGTTCAATCGAAACTCAACCTGAATTCGACCAGCACATATAAGGTTAGAGTTAGGATTGAAAAAATATTATAAAAGTGAGAGTTAGAATTAAGATTAGAAAAATATTATAAAAGTGAGCGTTAGGGTTGGGCAAACTAAAATCTACCCCAAACCCTCCCCGACTTACACAACCTTTCAGCTACTCATCTAATAACACTAGTTAACACAGTGTTTTATTCCAAATAATCTTTTTTATTACGCTCCCATCGAATGTCATTCTCCAAACACACCTTATACGTTGTGATGCAGATGGATAATCGATGATGAATTTGACGAGCTACTGTAATAAAGAAAGTAGGTGGGCTAGTGCGCAAACCATGCCCGGCAAATGCGGAACGCCTTTGTATGGGGCGGGACTGCTCTAGTTTGGCCAGCGGTGTTTCTTGCTTCGGAGGAGCAACTAATTTAAAATGCGCAATGTTCGCGGCCGCTGGAAGAATGGAATGTGGCATTGCTGCTAAAAGAGGTATATAATTGAAAAATGAAAATCAATCATAGCCGTTCAGATAATGGATCTTATTATTAATTCATTCAATTGTTAAAATTAAGACTACAATCAATTTTCTTACGTCTAGTTTATAAATTTTACGTGGACCACTCGCCAAACTTCTTCATTGCCATAGAGACGTTCAGGAAGATTTTATCTACATGGATCTTAATTTAACATCATCTATCTTGTTTTCTACTGGCTAGATGGCTGTGATTGAAACATCGTTCTGTCAAGTTTGATTTACAGAATCGGCGAAATCAGATTCAAATTCTTTCAGTTGTACCGTCAGGTCTACCAGCAGCATTTGTTTAGTGACTTTAGTGCCCTAAACAATCAATCTCTGATAAAAAAAAATCTTATTTGGTCAAAATAATGTATTATACTCCTCTGTCGCAGTTCAGGATCCTGAACGCGTCGCCATCTGTCTGGCCCCAACGGCAGGACGCTGTTTGGACCGTTTTCTATTTTCTCTCTCGATGGATAGCTTCCAATAAGATGGACGGTTCATGTTCAGCCATCGCTGACCGCGTGAACCGTTGCGCAGCAGGAAACGGTAGATCCAAGATGGCGGCGAAGGCAATGATTATTACCGCTCAACACCAAATGCATGGTATTCAACTTTCCAATCTGGAGCCCAAAATCTGATGATCGACACCGCTCATGGTGGAATACTTGGTTGCCACATACTAGCAAATTGATTGTTTGAATGTATTAGTGGAGTATCTTCCTCCATCACTTTCATAATAATGGAAGGATCAATGTGGATTAATGAATTACATATCACTACGGCTTATAAGCCGAAGAGATGAGCCGTTCCGTGCCCTCGCCACGTGCACCTCTGCGAAGGTGGGAGACGCCGAATGTCTGTCATGCAGCCTCGACTAGCAATCTACGTGACTACGTTTTCTTGCACAGAAGACATTTACTTGATCTGATCCGTTCATGGGGTCGGGCCCAGCTTTATCAATAAAAATCCAAAATCTTCCTTCTTTTCCAGCTCATAGACCTGCATAAAAAATTAGCTTCATATGAAATAGTGCATATGAAGGTAGATTTTTCGATTCAATTATGCAGAAGATATGGTAAAAGATACGGCGTTATCGCGCGTATCGAAGCGTTATTTGGTCGGAGTGAAGTGGACATGACCAGGTGCATGTGCGCTGACACCTAGGCGTATTAACTCGCAACGTTATTTTCACTTTTCGTACTTGTACGCAGCGGGCTCCCTTGGGAAGTAGATATCGTACACAACCCTGCTGTACCTGACAAGTGGAGCTGGATATGAAACTACCTCGTAGAGTCAGTCTACACGCTCGGTTCACCTCTTTAACTGTAAGCTTGTTGGCCTCATGTTTGGCATTGCTTGTTTAGTTAATAGCTTGAAAATCATTTAGATAAAAGACATGGGAAAGCCTACCTCGTAGAATCAATCTACACGCTCGGTTCACCTTTCCTTGTAACTGTAAGCTTGTCGGCCTCATGTTCGGCATTGCTTGTTTAGTTAATAGCTTAAAAATCATTTAGATAAAAGATATGGGAAAGCCCAAAATTAGAACAGTTAAAGAGCAATGGCACTTTTTTATTATTGTGTTGCTGGTTTTTAAATTTAGAAAATAAGATTAAAAAAAAAAATCGCTGATCTAAAAGTTTTGCACAGCCAGTCTACGAAGGAAAGGGTCGGAGCCGGATGCTGTCTGATTCTCTCACGCTCACGTGTTTTTGTTCAGGCGCATTACCATCGGCAAAACGCATTAATACTTTGGCGTTGTAGCAGGTTCATACTCGTGCGGTAGCCACTACCAACATGATAAACATATTATTTAAATCGAACCGTCTCATGTGTCAGGGCTGAAGCCATCATTAATAAACCTAGGTCGAGGATATGTTTGAAAAAAAAAAAAATCATGTGTCATTGAATGGGCTGCTGAAACTTTTCATATCAAATCGGTCGTCTGAACCTGCCAGTTATGATAGTTTACGTATTTGCCCCAGATATGCCATGGTAGTTTCCATCCAACATTCTTGGCCACGCTAAAACTAACAAGTGATAAGACTCCCTTGGAGATTTGATATTAGAAAAGAAAGGCTATGGCAAATGCAATTTGCTCGTATATTTATTGGGTCTGTTTGATTTTGTGTCAAAATTCTATAGAATGAAAGGTAAGATGAGTGTAAGAAATCGAAAAATAATGCAAGCAAATAAAAGAATGAAAATGAATTAGAGTGATGTCCTTAAAAAAATATAAG
>JAYJMB010065102.1:0-25467 GCA_036873735.1 Pouteria campechiana
ACCACAGATTATCAATTATGGAAAACAATCAAAGATGGGATGATCGTCCTAAATACATAAGACAAGTATACCACTAAGAATATCTAAGCAATTGAAAGAAATGCCAAGGTAAAGAACCATCTTTATTACACCCCTTACACTCTCTGAGTTTGACAAGATTTCCTCTTATGATACTGCCAACAAAATTTGGGGTAAACTACAGGTTTCACACAAAGGAATAAAATGAGTGAGAGAAATTTAAATAAATCTTCTTATGCAGAAATATGAATCTTTCAGCATAAAGCAGATAGAGTCAATTTCAAACATGCTTGGAAGATTCCAAAAGGCAACAAATGGGCTAAAGAATCTAGGAGAGAAATATTAATAGCCTAAGTTGGTGAAGAAAATTTTAAGATCATTATCAAGGCAATGGATGCCTAAAGTACCAACTATCTAGGAAACAAAGCACTTGGACATGTTGAGCCTAGAAGAGCTCATGGGTTCTCCCATGACCCATGAGCTATTGATGAAACAAAAAACTGCAGATGATCCCAAGGGTAAGAAGACAATAACTCCCAAAGTGAAGCATCAACAAGCGAAAATGATGATGAGAGCATGACAATGATCATACAAAGATTTAAGTCCATGTTGAGGAAGAAGAAATTAGGGAGCACTCAAGAAATGATTCAAGAAGAAAAGACAAATATAAAGAGTCTCCCACGTGCTACAATTGCGGAAAGATTGGGCACATGAAGTTTGACTACCCAGAACTTGATAAGAAAAATAAAAATAGTAACAACAGAATCAGTAGAAAATTTGAAAAGAAAAAGAAGTGTCTAGCATCATGGGATATGATAGAGAACATGATGAATAAGAGTGAAAGTGAAGATGATGAAGAACATGAAGCACAGATTAGTCATCTTTTTTCATACAAAGATGATCACAATGAATTTCACATAGGAATTAGCTTCACGATCATATATGAATAAGAGGTAACCTCTGACATGGAAACTCCAAATCAGAAGAGATGTTAGATGAGCTACACTTAAAATTCATGATTATGATAGACAAATACAAGGAGACTAAAAAGGAGCTCAAGAAAATTACCATTGAATACATAAAATTAAAGGAGGAAAACTCCAAGCTAAAGAGCAATCAAAATACCATTAGTGAACTTAAGTAAGTCAAGGTTGAAAATAATGCCTTGAAAAAGGCTTTGACTTCCATCTTATTGAGAATGAAACCTAATAAGAAAAGTGGACAACAGCAACATAAGAATCAAAGTAATGTTTCTAGAAGAAAATAGGGACCCAAAAAGACCATGATCTGGGTTTCCAAGGAAGTTGCATATATAGTAAATGCAACTTAGTCTCAGTTAGTAGAATAGTGGGGCCTAAGAAGAAATGAGTACCAATGTTTTCTGCCACTAACCCACCTGGATCCATTGCTAAACAGGTACCAAAAGTTAAAACTTAATCTTGTATATGTAGGTGTACTTGAAAACCACAAGGAGCAGCACATGGTATAATCAATAGTGGTTGCTCAAGGCACATGATAGGAAAAAGAGATCTGTTCACGGAGCTGAAAATGAAATCTGGAGAAATAGTGACCTTTGGGGATAATGGAAAAGGTGTAGTCATTGGGATTGGTAAGATTGGCCAACCACTATTTACCACAATTTTAGATGTATTTCTTGTAGAAGGATTGAAACACAATCTTCTAAGTGTTAGTTTTGTGACAAAGGCTATAAGGTTGTCTTTGAATCTCAATTCTATTCAGTTCTAGATTACTCCCATTTAGTTGTAGTACTTGGTAGAAGGCATGGAAATGTACATTTAGTTAATCTTTCTGATATCCAAGCTAAGCGTGTTGTTGTGAATGACAATGAATCCATGTTGGGGTATAGAAGACTAGGACATGTCAATAAGAAACTGATTGAAAGACTATACAATAAGAATCATGTTGTTGGCTTACCTAAACTTAAAGTTGATCAAGGAAGGTTCTGTGATGCTTGCTTGAAAGGTAAGCAAGTAAAGAAATTATTTAATTCAAAAGAAGTAGTGCACACAACAAAACCCCTTCGGTTACTACATATGGATTTAGTTAGACCAAAAAGAACTAGAAGCCTTGGTGGAAAATATTATGTATATTTCATCATGGATGACTATAGTAGATTCACCTAGGTAATATTTCTAGCCTCCAAAGGTAAATCTTTTTCATTCTTTGAAGTATTTACCAAGCAGATATAGAATGAACAAAGCTCTCATATTATTGCCATAAGGAGTGATAATGGTAAATAGTTTGAAAATCATAGGTTGAAAAATTTCTATGAAAGTAATAGAATTTTTCAAACTTTTTTTGCACCAAAAATACGCCAGCAAAATGGAGTAGCTGAGAGGAAAATCATATCCTTGCAAGAGATGACAAGGACTATGTTGAGTGAATATAATTTGCCTCAATATTTTTCGGTTGATGCAATGCACACCGCATTCTAAGTTATCAACAGAATCTTCACTAGGCCCTTACTCAACAAAACTCCATTTGAATTATTTTATGGCAAGAAACCAAATATTTCCTATTTCCATACTTTTGGATGCCAATGCTTTATTCTTAATAATGACAAGGAAAACCTTAGGAAATTTGATAGTAGATCTGATTAAGGAATAATTCTTGGTTATTCCATTGTTAACAAGGTATTTAGAGTATACAACTTAAGACTTAAGATTGTAGAAGAGTCTATTCATGTTAAATTTAATGAACATACTAACTTTATGAAAAGAACTAGTGATTTTGATGATGAGACAACAAACCTTACAACAAATGTAGAAAAACTGAAGTTACAAGATAAACAAGCAGATGCTCCACAATTTAAGATATCAATCGATGAAGCTGGATCATCCACAACAAAAGTAAATAAGGAAGGTAACTCAGCTCTTCCCAAAGATTGGGGGTTCATGTATGCTCATCCAGAAAAGCAAATAATTGATGATGTATATGATAGAGTTAGGACTAGATCTTCATATTAGCAAATATATAGTAATTTGGCCTTTATTTCTCAACTAGAACCAACTTGTATAGAACAAGAATTAAAAGATGAGAATTGGATTTTAGCTATATAAGAAGAATTGAACTAGTTTAAATGAAATGAAGTGTGGACTCTTGTTTCAAGACTAGACCATTAATTTGTTATAGAAAGCTAATGGGTCTTTAGGAACAAACTTGATGAATCTGGAGAATATTTCAAGAGCATTAACATGGTTAATAAAGCTATTAGTTGATGACAAAGAAAACTTGATTAAAAATTATGTACTAATGATTATTATTAAGCATTTATTATATAGAATCAATTTACAGGCCTTACGGATAAAAAAACACAGAGAAGAATCAGAATATATTCAATGCGTTAATCTTTCTGTCCAAATAAATAGGTCCTTTGAACAAATGCAGCACCAGTGATGAAGTGCCACTATGAATAAAGCTCAAGATGGAAAGAAAGCAACCAAGTTGTTTATCGTCTATCAAAGCGAAGTTTGTCTCAAACGAATCCAAAGAACCAAGCATATAACAGACCTCGTCTATTATAAGTAAGCCATAGACAAATAGCTTACCAAGCCAATGATTGTCCATCAACATAGAAAAATGCAAAACAACAAGATTCATCTGATCTAAGTAAGCTACAAATAAATAGCTTACTTTGTCTAGATATATAAGAAGCCATCTTCATTAGTGCCTCTACAATTCGTTTGTTACTTGCCACGGACAAAGTAAAAGATGAACTACTGAAATGATGATTCGTCCACACTAACTAGATTTGTCTGTTACTTACCATGGATAAAGTAAAAGATAAATTATTGAAAAGATGATTTGTCCACACTAACTGGATTCCTCTATTACTTACAACAAACAAACTGAATTGTTGGACTTCGTCTAGCATTAATGAGGCTCATTCCAAATTAATGAAACTATCAACCATTGCAGCATCTCTTTGACTAATACTTATTAAGAATCAAGAAATCCTCTTCTCCAAGGTCTGCACCATAAGCATTCTAGAAGACAAGAATTAATGAGAAGATAGAGGATTCAAAATTACTAATTGAAATGGTCTTCTATCATTAATAGAGTTCACCTGCCACCAATAACTAGAATTCAAGGCAGTTCTAACTAGGAGCACTGTGTTTACGCCCCCTCAAATTGGAATCCAAGAGAGTGCTGGGAGCACTGTAGTCATGCTCCCTGGAGCTAGAATCCAAAAGAGTGTTGTGAGCATTGTAGTCACAACCCTTGGAGCTGAAATCTAGAAGAGTGCTATGAGCACTATAGTCACGCCGTATAGAGCTGGAATTTAGAACAGTGTAGGGTGCACTGATTGTATTTCTGCTATTGGAGATAGTAAATCCCAAGATACTAAGAGGAGAGTGTTCTTGGAAAAGTGGAGTAGAGTGTTAATTATAAAAATTCTTGGGTCTTATTTAATTATGTTTTGATTGAGTGACTGGATTGGTTGTTAGAGGGACATTTAATCCTAAAGGGGTTCAGTAAAATTTTTGATGTACTCAATTCATTCCTCCCCTCTTGGATATTTGCCTAAGCTTTGGGACTAACAAGTGGTATCAGAGCAGACTACATAAACACTTTTAGTGATCAAATGGCAAACCCATCATCCTCTTCTCAGATATTCACCACCGGGGCAATTGTCTACCCGACCACCTCTATTTGATGGAAACAACTTTGCTTACTAGAAGTTGAGGATGAAGCAATTCATTATAGCTAATGATATGAAATCTTGGAAGGCTATTGAAATAGAAAGCACCCTTCCCACCAGTGGAATAGGTGCATGGACAAAAGAGGAGGTCACCTCAGTTCACTATAATGCAAAAGCTATGAACTCTCTATTCTATGGACTATCTTCAACTGAGTTTGATAGAGTAGCCTCTTACACTACTGCAAAAGGTATTTGAGATAAATTAGTATTTATTTATGAAAGATCCTCATAAGTCAAAGGGACCATGAAGAATATGTTGACAGGAGAACTAGAAAATGTTTGGAAGAAAGAAGGGGAGAGCATATCAAAAATGTATGCTCATTTTTCAAAAATTACTAATGCTTTGAAAGATTTAGAAAATGAAGTCACAAATTTTGAATAGGGATGGAGATACTAAGGGCACTACCAAAATCCTAGAACTAGAAGATCACAGCGATAGAAGAAGCAAAGGATACGAACATGCTTCTGGTGGATGATCTTATTAGCTCACTGATGTCACACGAGCTGATCAAAAGTAAGAAAATGAGCCAAAGAAGCAAAAGAAAAGTATTGCTCTCAAAGTGACCAAGGAGAGTAATCTAAAGATGATATGACCATGTTAGTCAAAAAACTTTAGAAGGTTTGCAAAAAGCAATAAAGGCAGCACCTTAAGGAGATAACCTAGACAATAAAAGAAAATGGCTGAAAGAAAGAGAGATCGACCCACATTCTATAGATGTTAAGGGATCAGACACATATCTCCTAAGTGTCCTAATGAAGAAAAAGTTAACATGAATGAGAAAGATGAAAGAAGAGAAAAGAAACAGTTTAAGAAGTCATTAAAAAATCAAGCCGAAGGAATGTACATGAATGATGAAGACTCCTTAGGCACATGTTCAAGTGAGAAAGGTGACAATAAAGTTGGAAACCTCAAAAAAATATGTTGCATGGCCTACATGGAGAACGAATCAATAGACCAAATCTTCATCAAAGAGTAATGCACAATAGAGCTAGAGGCAGAGGTAAACTCTTATTACTTTTATAATTTTGACTCTTCAAGCTCAAATAGTACTTATACCAAATGCAAAAAGTTTGATAAGTTTCAACAAGCATACAACTCTCTCTTCAATGAGTTTGACTCACTTGGCCAAAAATTTACTTAAAAGAATAGACACTTTGATGCAATTGTCAAAGTAAATTCTATTCTAGAAGAAAGAAATTATCTCTACAAAAAGTGGTTAGAAATCTAAAGAAGGAGATAGAAATATTAAAAGTATGTTGAGTAAATTCTCTAATCTAGAGGAATCTATCACCAAGTTCATGAGAACAACTAATCAATCCAATAAAAAGGGACTTAGTTGTGAAAATTCAATGATGAAAATTCATAGAAATTTACTAAATGGTCCAAGGGTATGAACCTCGTAGAAGAAAGAGAAAATTGTTCAAACATTAGAAGGTTTATAAGATATCCTTGGGTAAAGAAACTAATGGAATATAATGTACTAAGCAAAATTTCAAACATGTGCTATTTCTGCAACAAAATTAGACACAAAGTATGTGATTGTTATGCCGAAAAGATGCAAGAAAATGTACAAAAATGAGATGAAAACCCAAGGATTATGCATAATCTTCTAGCACACACAATTCCACTAACGCTATTGGACCAAATACTTGGGTAACAAAGAAGTAAAAAGAATATTTGCTTTAAATGCAGATAAGTTTGAAAGCTATGTCTAGCAATTCCTAGTTTATGGATAGTGGCTACTCAAGACATATGACTGAAAACAACAAACTATTCAATGAATCAAAGCCAATAAATAGACTACAAGTTGCATTCAACAATAATGATAAAGATCTCATTAAAGAAATGGGTAACATTTATAGTTTATTCAATGCATGCATAGAGGTTGTATTATATGTAAACGGATTCAAGCATAATTTACTAAGTATTAGTCAATTATGTGACAAGGGTCATAAAGTTGTGTTTGAACACAACTTTATCATGGTTCTCCAGGAAACAAACTAGTGTTTCTCTCTCTATAGTAGAAGCTGAATATATAGCAACTGGAAGTTATTGTGCTTAATTGATTTGGATGAAACAACAACTTCTAGATTATGGACTGAGCTATAGAGATATACCCATTAAATGTTACAATATTAGTGTCATATGCTTGACAAAGAATCCTATCTTACATTCTATAACCAAGCATATAAAAATTAGGCATGACTTCATTAGAGATCATGTAGAAAAACATGATATATGTTTAGAATATGTATCCACAAATGCTCAACTTGCTGACATATTTACTAAACTACTGCCTGTAGAAACCTTCTATAACATTAGAAGAGAATTAGGCATGAATAATGTGAATACATAAAAATTAAAATCTTTGATGATTCTATGCCTGAAGTTGTACAATTTTGATCTATTTTTAATGAGGCTCGACTTCGTCTCAGATGAAGTAAGTTCATCAGCCATCTTATCTCTGACATAGTATTTATCTAAAGAGATTTCTATACATTTTTTGATTACCACTTTGTCTAAATCCTGCTTTCTGAGGTTGAGTATATCTCGCTTTTGTACCAAAATCAATTTACAGCTATTCATATCACATCGAAATCTATCTTAGGCAAGACTTATTCCTTATTTCTTGAAACATCATATCTGTTAGTCCCAAAGCTTAGGCAAATACCCAAGAGGAGAGAGATAAATTGGGTACTTATAAAATTTGCTAAACCCCTTTAGGATCAAATGGCCCTCTAGCAATCAATCATATCACTCAATCAATACACAAATGTCACGCCCCACCTTTGGAGGCGTGACCTTCCATTTTGCACTGTATTTCACCTCAAATTGCTCACTTTTAAGGTGGGGTGCTCTACCCCAAATTTGGTAGAGTAGAACCTAAATAGATGAGTTTTCCACATGTAATATTATATATTAATTAAAACAAAGTAATAATACAATTTCTAGATACAAACATCCACTTACCCACAGCCCAAGATCTAGGTAAAATCATGATGGCAATAAACACAATTAACTAATATACAATTCATCTACAATTACAATTACCTTATTACGACATGCCACTACTTTTTCATATACATCAATTACATAATTCATTTCTAATTATACATCAATTAGAATCATTAAATAAAATTATACACACAATTGGATTCTAATCCCAATTTTATCAGGTCAACCTGAATAATATTTTACTTGGCTCCATTGTTTGACCTTCCAGCTGAAAAAATAACATAGAAGGTGTGAGTCTAGGCAAATCAGTAAGTAGGCAAGTACTATAAAAAATAATAAACAATAATCAAGAACGTCACATGTTCACATCCAAAAAAACATATATACTTCTTTCTATTACATTCAACAATTCTTATTGTTTCACATTCATAACTTTATTCAGAATTGTATAATATACAAAATCAATTTCTAAATGGAACTAGAGGATACACGCTATCCTCAACAATCACATAATCATATCTAAAGTAAAACCCTAAGTATTTCGATCCAAAGGATATACGTTATCCCTTACATCCATGTATCACAACCAATTAACCATTTATCTTAAACAAATATGGGATATCAACTATCCTCAACCAAAACAACCATGCCCAGATACAATCAAATGAGATTTTTGTCCCCAATCATACAATATACTTACTTGACTGACAAATTATTTTCCCTAGTGCCACAAGCTTCACAACTTTCCATCCATATTCAATTTTCCCTATACACACAATTAGGCTATTCATTTACAAAGGCAACTTCGCCTTGATTCACATCAAGTCAATAACGTACAATTATCAAATACTATAGCCAATCGATTAATTTGCTACAACCATGTTTACTATACTACATTCATCTTGTATATGACATGGTCAATATGTATTCAACATGATACATAGTTAAACATCTTTAAAACAACTCCATTAACTCTTTGATTCAGTTAATTTATTGCTTACATAGCTCATACACCATTTTCCCCAATTATCCCAAACTAAGTCATAGTTCAATATTCATTTTTACAGTTCTAAATTATTCTATACAAGTCCCAAAATATCATAATTCAGATATTACTTCATTTCCCCATACTAACTTCATAGAAATCCTAAAATTTTCCAAATTTCATTATTCATAGAACCTATGTAAGGTGCTACAAATTTCAAAAATGTAAATTTTCTCTATTGTAAAGTTTTGATAATTTTTCCAGTGCGGCATACTATAAAATTAAAATTTTGAGAAATTTTATTATCAAAAAATTATAAAAATGGATAAAATATCTAAATTAATATGAGGATGAGGAGGACATATGTTAATAGGTGAAGAAAAATTAAAAATTAGATGTGGAAAGCCAAAAAATTGAGTTAACAATAATTTTTAGAAAATTTTAATTTAATCAAATTTAATTAAAAAATAAATGATAAAATTATGGAAATAATATATATAGAAAATTGATTTGGGTATATGTTATATCAAATGGATGACTCACATGCATAAGAATATGTATAGAGCATAGACTACTAAAATAAAAAATAATATAAAAAAGTATATTTTTGCAATGCCCATCCCATTTCCATCATTTTCATCTTCCATCCCATGCTAGCCAACATAAACCCTTCTCCCCATCATCCTAATTTTTTATTTTAGACAATTTTGCTTCAAGTGATCCATAGCAAATTTTGATTCAAGTAATTAGGGGCCATAGGATGTATTTTTTCTTGAGATCAAGAATTGGTAGTCACCCAAGCCTGGTGAAGTATTGCTGATTAGTGGGACCCACAAAAGGAATTTAAGGTTATGGTAAGTGCTTAATCTACTTTAAATGGTGATGATGCTTATGAAAGAATATTATGCAAAAGTTGGTTTATCTTCAAGGAATTTAAAACCCTAATTCAAGGAGGTTTGCTAAAAATTTTAATAGGGAATTAAGGATTTATTAGAGGATGAAAATTTGAGTGTGAGGGCTATGCAAATTGCTCAATTAATTAAGGTAATCAGGTAGTTATTTTAAGTTATTTTAAGTTCAATTTGATTTCTTTGAATGATTATAATTTAGGCATTTGTAATATGAAATTTTTGTATATGAGTTACATGAGTTTAAACATGAATTATCTGCCCCATGCAACCTTAATTAATGTATTGTATTAGCATGAAGTAAATTGCATTGAAAATAATGAAATTCGGATGAACAGTGCACTGACATGATACCTTACCAAGTACCCCTCTTGAGGTTGATTAAAAATCTATTTAGTGATATTATTTTGCAACAATAAAAATATTATAAAATATATATATGGTAACATTATCCGATAAAATTTCATGAACCAATTCTACCTTTTTACCGCTCAAATAAATATGAACATTAAATACCCCGAAAATGAGATGCTGATAGCGTCCCACCCTTTTGAAATTTTGATTTATTTTTAATCTTCTCATTTTAAATTACTTTAAGCTGAAATGTTTATAAAAATTCTAATATATTATGTAGAATTGACATAAAAAGTTTTAGGGGCAACAGACATGCATAATCGTGTCTAACATTTTTTATTTGTATTTTTATATTTTAATTTTAAATTGATCAATTTAGATTATTTTGATCTGAAACTTAGATCAAAAATTTTTTCATATTATTGGGAATCTATATAAATATTTTTAGGTCAATTGGATATTTATAAATTAGTAAATAAAAATTTTATTTTAGATTTTATGTACATGTATTCTATGCCACGGGGAGTGCCGGCAAATTTCAGTTTTGGTGCTCGATTAGCGCAAAGCCTAGTGTGGCTCATATGTGTATTTGATAATGGTTATGTGGCCAACCTGTGTCCACCATGTGCCGAGGACTGGCCTGGTTGGCCAGTGGGTGATTATGTGGGCAGCCAGCGCGGTCGGGCGTTGCTATTAGCCTAGATGGCTTGATTGCTATAATTGGCCTGAGTAGCTTATGTAGGTGTATTTATGGAGAACTGGTACTCTTGTGAGGCAATGAGGGTGGGGTGCCATTGGATACAGTAGTATTGCTGTGTGGGCTTGGCAGGCTTCTAGCCGAGAGTACCAGGATGGACCTAACACGTTGAAGAGTGAAAGGGTAGTGTTCTGGTTTATGTGCCTCTCGGGAAGGAGTGTGTGGATGGTTGTGGAGTGTGTGGATGGTTGAGGAGTTTGTGGATGATTGTGGGGTAGTATACTGGTATAAGAGGTAATCGTGGATTGGTAGATACAAAAGGGCAGTATGACGTATCGGTATTCGAGCCGGTATAAACCGATTAACTATGTATATGATATCATTATGAGTATGTGTATGAAATAATTAATGAGATATTAACATTAAAATCTTAATTAACCTGGCCACTAACTGACTATGACATCCTGCATATGGCATGACATATTTTGCCTGTTTGTATCATTGTTTACTACTCTATTTGGCGTTGTTTATTACATTATTTATAGTCATGTTTTTTTGCTTACTGAGTTTTGCTCAAACTCACCCTTTTATTTAAATGTTTAGTTGACAGGTTAGAGGATGGAGCCCAACAAGGTGTTGGGTCTTATGACGGGGCTAGGCCATGACACCAGTAGAGGCTTTACTCCTTTTCATGATGTATGATAATGTATATTATTGGATGAAATTTGGACATATGTTAGACATGTATCATTACTTAGTTTTATAGCATGTCATTTTATGGTGTGGGTGTATATGATTTGACAACTAGGGTATAGTGTACCCCGATCTTGGTCTGTGGGTGTTGTGGTGATGTGTGTTTTGGAGGCGGCAGTTATATAATTTGTGTAGAAAATGGTAGGGCCTGGAGGTGGCCATATTATATTTGCATATTTGTGGGTATTTGTTATATGATTATTGTGGTTTAGCATATTGTATACAGGATAACGGTGGTAAATCAGGGGAGACTCTGCCAAAATTTTCTCTGAATTTACCACTAGTAATGCTCCAGGGAGGAGGGGCATTACACCCTAATAAGCCAAAAATCATGATTTCCATAGCCAAATCGTTCCCAATTTATGGTAATTAACTCAATACTCATTTCCCCATGATTTCCAAACCAAATTCATCATTTTTCCTCCAAAATTCCATTACTCCAAAACCCTAGTTCAATATGAGACATGAATTCTAATGGGAAAAATTATTTGCCATGCAATTCGAAGATGGTCTTCTCCCATGAATAACAATCTATGCTCAAAGCTCTCATTAGTTTACTTTGCTTGCAAGAATTTTCATTTTCACCATTTAAATGCCAAAAACGCATTTCCCTTAGCATGCTTGGACGATAATCTTTCAAAATCCACTTGTTTCTAAGTCCAAATGATAAGAACTTGGATCAAATGGGGCTAGGGCAAGAAGTTTGGGATAGGGGAGAAGAGACAGGATGGATACAAATGAAAATGGAATGGGCCAAGTCTTTAAAAGGTCAGATTTTTTGGTGCTCCGACATACCCATGAACCCTTGCCGTGGCAGAGAAAAGCATTGCCATGGCAAGGTCTTGCTAGACAGCCAAAACATACAATTTTTGGAGCCTTGGAGGCTTGCCACAACAAGCTCTTTCTGTCCGACATATTGATAATATTTTCAGTATAACTTTTGCATATTATATCCAAAATAGCTAATTTTTAATCAATTAGAAAGATAACTTCAAGAGATACAACTGTTATATTAACACCCTTTTCCAAAGGAACCCACAGACATGTCAAATATTTCAATAAATTTGACCCATCTTATTCATCCATTATTTTTCAATAATCTAGAACAGTTTTGGTGTTTTAGTCATAACTTCCTAATATGACATCAGAATTAAATAATTTTTCTCCAATTGGTCAGATAATTGCATGATCTATAACTTTCATATTTAACACTCTTTCAAATTAGTCTATTACCTATATCAAAATTCAATCACAATGACCACTTTTTCAAATTCAGCATTTTCACTTATGAAAGATCACCATAGCCCCCTTTTTACATAAAACATTTCAAATCTCCCAATAATCACTTCCCACACATCACATACATGAAATGAATTATGTTCATACCATTCACTACCTCATTTGAGGTCAATTATGAAAATTCACCTATTCAGTTGTTTTTAACCAAATTCTCTTTGAATTTTCTGCTATAAATGACTCTAAATTATACCCAAATCTTAAACTAAAATTTCCCACACATCACAATACCTATGATAATCATATTAGGTCATTCATCTGGATCATAATCATGCCTTTGCTCAATTTCATTGTTTTAGTTCTTTTCTTCTTATTGTTTTTATATATCCCCAAATACTAAAATTTATAGAATCCATGGTCCAAACTCTACCCATATCCACATGAGCAAATTTTAATCACCTCAATATCATATAAGGCTATTCATTCATTGAAATTTCTATGATTTTATTAAAATCACCTATTGAGTTCTTTTTACTTGAACATTTAATTCAATAGTTCAAAATTCCAAAATTCTCTCAAATTTTTGATTCAATATCTTATACACATCACATTATACATAATAATCATGCTACATTAGTCATTCAAGTCATATATATGACTTTACTCAAAATCATTACTTGGGTCAATTTCACTCAAACTACTAATGAAGTCATTCTCTTTGTTCAATTAAGTTTTCCATAATAAATTTCTTCATAAAACACCATGTATTACCTCAATTTCATATTTTACTCAAATGCAAAAAATTTCCCCCAAATTTCAACATCATAGGTGTTACAATAAATAAATAAGATGCAAGGAATTTTATAGTGGTTCGAGTAAATACTCTACTCCACTCTTCTAAGAAAGCTCTCCTCTTAGTGTTTTGTGTTCTACTATCTCCAATAGCAGCAATACAATAGTTCTCCCAGTACTCTTCTAGATTCCAGCTCTTGGGCGCATAAATAAATAGCTCTTATCTACACTCAGACAATCATAACTCTTCTTGAGTCTAGTCTCAACCACTATCTCAAGGAAGTTACAATGAATATTGAAAGTTAAAGCATAGATACTTCTCAATAAGCACAGGGGAAAATTTTTGAAAATTAAATACAAAAGTAAATGATCTTCCTGAAAGGTGGTTGGGAGCCTTTGAAAAAATTTGAGGAAGGTTTGAATGCAAGACTCATAACTCTTGAAAGATATAAAAACTTTTGGCTTAGTTCAGTAAATACTCTCAAGTAGGTATTGAATATTTTCCTTTATTGCTCTTCTAGATCCAATAATGCTACATTTATAACCGCTTTGAATTTCAGCCGTTGGTGATAGGTGAAGTCAATTAATGACAAAAGACCATTATGATTGGTATATTTGAATTCTTTGACTTCTGCTTAATCCTCGTCTACTGGAATATCGCAGCATTGACCTTGAAGAAGATGATTTCTTGATTCTTAAGAAGTATTGGTCAAAGAGTTGCTGCAATGGCTAATTCTTTTATCGATATGGAACGAGCGTTATTGATGTTGGACGAAGCCTAACAATGCAGTTTGCCCATTGCTCATCTTTTCTTATGAAAGATAAAGTATCTGTCCAGTTGTACATCAGACAAAGTCCCTTTCATCTTCTAGTTTATCCATGGTAAGTAGCAAAAGAATCCAATTAGCGCAGATGAATTATCTTTCTAGCACTTTGCCTGTTGGTTTGTCCATTACATGTAATAGACAAATCATGGAAGCATAGACGGATCATCTTTCCAGTACTTCATTCATTGGATTGTCTATTGTAAGTAATAGATGACTTATAGAATCATAGACAAATTAACTTTTCAGTACTTCATTTGTTAGATTGTCTATTTTAAATATCAGAAGAATTGTTGAGGCATAGCCGAATTACCTTTTCAACTGTTCATCTATTGGATTGTCTGTTGTAAGTAACAAATGAATTGTTGAGGCACATATGAATTATCCTGTTAGTAGTTTGTCTATTGGATTGTCTATTACGGGTAATAGATGAATTGTTAGAGGCACAGACGAACTCCACTACTCTGCCTTTGTCTATTTTTAATAGATGATCATTGGCTGGGTGAGCTATTTGACTATGACTCACTTATGGTTGTTTTGCATTTATCGGAGATAATCTTCACTTTGATAGATGAATAGTGATAGTTGATTCATTTTCATTTGAGCTCTGACTATAGTGGTACTTTATCTTTTGCTTTTGCACTTGCCCAAGTCTTTTTCGCTAGATAGATTGACGCCTTGGAATATCTTTTTTGTGTTCACTTGTCTGTGAGGCCTGCAACTTGATTCTACATGCTAAATGCTTGGTAATAACCATTAGTATATAATCTTTAATTAAGTTTTGTTTGTCATCCAAACCATACTTTTATGCTAACATTCTTAAATTGAGCTTGAGTCCTTCTACATATAATACATCCTCTATGCGTGTATTGAATAAACCATAAATTTACCTATCCCTTTGATGAGGCCTTTATTGTTGTTGTCGAATGAAATTGTTCCTCCATTTATTGGCTTCAATTCTTTGAACAGCTTCTTGTTTCTGGTCATATGTCAAGAGTAACCACTATCCATGAACCAAGTATTGCTAGACGTAGCTTTCAACTTACCTATATTCAAAGTAAATATTATTTTTACCTCTTTGGTACCTAAGTATTGGGTCCAATGGTGTTAGTGGAATCGTGTGTGCTAGAAGATTGTGAATAATTCTTGGGTTTCCATCTCATCTTTACACCTTTTACTTGCATCTTTTTGGCATAATAATCACACATTTTGTGTCCAATTTTATTACAGAAATAGCAAGTGTTTGGAACTCTGCTTAGTGCACTATTCCATTGGTTTCTTTACCCAGGGTTAACCTATGAACCTTCTAATATTTGAATAGTTTTCTCCTTCTTCTATAAGGCTCACTCCCTTGGACCATCCAGCAAATTTCTATGAATTTTTATCATCTGACTGTTCACAACCGAGTCCCCTTTTACTTGTTTGACAAGTCATTCTCATGAACTTGGTGACAGATTCTCCTAGATTGGAGAATTTACTCAACATACCATTCAATATCTCTATCTCCTTTAGATTTTCAACCTCTTTTGTTAAGATAGATTTCTTTCTATCAGAATAAAATTTACTTTGATAGTTACATCAAAGTATCGTTTCTTTTGAGTGAATTTTTGACAAAGTAATTCAAACTTACTGAAGAGAGAGTTGTATAATTGCTACAATTCATCAAACATTTTGCATTTAACACAAGTACTATTCAAGCTTGAAGAGTCAGAACTATAAGAGTAGTAAGAGTTTACCTCCATCTTCACCTCTATTGTGCATTACTATTTGATGGAGATTTGATGGAGATTTGATCTGTTGATTCGTTCTCCATGTGGGCCATATAGTATATTTGCGAGGTATCTAACTTCATTGTCAGCTTTCTCACTTGAGTTTGTCCCTAATGAGTCTTCATCATTCACGTACATTCCTCTAGCTTGTTTTCTTGACGACTTCTTAAAGTTTTTCTTTTCTCTTCTTTCATCTTTCATCTTTCTCATTCACATTTACATTTTTTTCATTGGAACACTCAGGAGACATGTGTCTGATCCCTTCACATCTATAGTATATATTCTTTTATTGTCTAGGCTATCTCCTTAAGGTATTGCCTCTATTGCTTCTTGCGAACCTTCTAAAAGTTTTGACTAACATGGCCATATCATCTTCAGATTGTGATGCTGGGTCACTACTACTCTCCTTGGTCACCTTAAGAGCAATAGTTTTCTTTTGCTTCAATGGCTCCTCACTCTTACTTTTGATTAGCTCGTGTGACTTCAGTGAACTGATGAGATCATCCACCAGAAGAGTGTTCAGATCCTTTGCTTCTTCTATCGCTATGATCTTTTAGTTTCAGGATTCTAGTAGTGCCCTCAGTATCTTCATACCTGTTCAGAATTTGTGACTTCTTTTTTCAAACATTTTAAAGCATTAGTAATTTTTGAAAAATGAGCATACATTTATGATATGCTCTCCTCTTCCTTCATCTTAAAGCTGTCTAGTTCTCCTATCAACATATTTCTTCTAGTTCCTTTGATTTGTGAGGATCATTAATATATAGACACTAATTTATCCCAAATATATTTTGTAGTAGTGCAAGAGAATACTCTATCAAACTTAGATGAAAATAGTCCACAAAACAAAGAGTTCATAGCCTTTACATTATTTTAGACCAAGATGGCCTCCTCTTTAGTCCATGCATCAACTTCAGTAGTGGAAAGAGTAATTCCAATTTTAATGACCCTCCAAGATTCCATATCATTGGCTATAATGAATTACTTCCTCCTCAACTTTCGGTAAGCGAAGTTCGTTCCATCAAATAGAGGTGATCGAGTAGACAATTGCCCCTAGGTGAATATTTATAAAGAGGATGATGGGCTTGTCATTGGATCACTACAAATGTTTATGTAGTCTGCTCTGATGCCACTTGTTGGTCCCAAAGCTTAGCCAAATGCCTAAGATGGGAGGGGTGAATTGGGTACTTAAAAAATTTGCTAAACCCCTTTAGGATCAAACATCTCTCTAGAAATCAATTTAATCACTCAATCAATACACAAATAAATACGTCATTGAGATTTTTATAGTGGTTCGAGTAAATATTCTACTCCACTCTTCCAAGAACACTCATTATCTTAGATTCCACTATCTCCAATAGCAAAAATTGATAGTACTCCTAACACTCTTCTAGATTCCAGCTCTATGGTGCATAAACATAATGCTCTTAGCACTCTTATAGATTCCAATTTTAGAGGGTGTAATCACAATGCTCTTAGCACTCTTCTACAATCCAGCTCTAGGGGGCATAAATAAATAGCTCTTGTTTGTATCTAGACAATCACAACTCTTCTTGAGTCAAGTCTCAACCACTAGCTCAAGGGAGTTACAATGAATATTAAAAGTTAAAGCACAAATACTTCTCAATAAGCACGGGGAAATATTTCTGAAGATTAAATGTAGAAGTAAATGATCTTCCTGAAAAGTGGTTGAAAGCCTTCCAAAAAAGTTGAGGAAGGTTTAAATTCAAGGTTCACAAATCTTGAAAGATGTAGAATGTTTTGGCTCAGTTTAGTAAATGCTATCAAGAGGGTATTGAATATTTTTCTTTATTGTTCTTCTTAATCCCATGATGTTGCATTTATAACTGCTTTAAATTCTAGCCATTGGTGGTAGGTGAACTCCATTAGTGATAGAAGATCATGCTGATTAACCCATTTGAATTTTTGAACTTATGCTTAATCCTCGTTTGCTAGAATGCTTGCAGCGCTGACCTTGGACAAGATGATTTCTGAATTCTTAAGAAGTATCGGTTTAAGAGTTGTTGCAATGGCTAATAGCTTTCAAGAATTTCAAGCTCGAAAGGACATAAATGCAGTAATAACCTTCCTATTTTAGTCTAAAACTAAGTCACAACACCTCAAGATCTACCTTTTCCAAACTATGAATACCAAACCTTTATAAATAGCCTTATCTTACTATTAGACCCTCCACACACACCCAAAAACTACAAACCTAAACCTCTACCAGACCTGGATGACTACGAAATTTTATAGGAAGACTATTCCAGCACCCAAGCACCCATTCCCCAATCTTCATAGCCTAAGCCTGCACCCAAACTAGCAGCTAAACCTAAGCCATCATCCAAACCAAAGCTATCAACCAAACCAAATGTGACACCCTAGAATTTTTGGTAAGAGAACTTTCCTTTATCTATGTTTTGTGTAAATTGTGCTTATGAGTCTAATGAAAGTTGAAACGAATTATATGTATAATTTAATGTAAATGTGAGAAGGGTGATTAAAGATGCATGGATTATATTTAGGGTGCATGGATTATTGCAAAGAAGTTGCTAAAAGGTGTTGCAAAAAGGCTGCACGTGTATGGATTAACAGGCTTTGCTAGAGCACCAAAGAGGAGTAAGTTTAAAATACTCCACCAGCTCCATTCTCAGCCCCATTTTTGTTCCCAACTCTTCCTCACGCCCCCAACCCCTTGTAGCCATCTCTCTACACCCCATTTTTGATGAATTTTTGAGAGAATTGTCATGTAAGCATGTAGTTGCCACCCTAAGTAAGAAATTCATCCTATTGATAGCAAAAAGGACAAGAATAAATCTAGAAAATTCACCTAAGAAGCTTCCTATTGCAATGAGTGGAAGAAATTGAGAATTTAGGGTAGGAATCAATGAGAAAGTTTAGTGGTAAGTAGTTTTCCTAACTTAATTTATCAATTTTGCACTAATTGGGGATATTTTGCAGTTACATGAAGTTAGGGTTTCTAATTGAAAGAGCTATCCTTGTAATTTCATGGGGTAATTAGCATTATGCTTAATTATATTGGTTATGGCAGAATTTATCAATGAAAATTCATGAAAAGACAAGTGTATATAAGCAAGATAGGCCTATTCCTACCCTTATGTATTATTTTCTGTGAATAAGTGGATTGGAAAGGAAATTAATGATAAGAACAACTAGTTAGTTATGTTTGGTATTAATCATGTGAACTGATGATTTCATGATACTGGGAATAAATTTTTAGTTATGGCATCTTGCTAGAAATTAAGAATTTAAGAGATGCTAATTAAGTGTTTGATGAAATAGCCCTATTGAAAACAATATGTAATTGAATGACTTTATTGCAAATTTACTTACTATTTAGTAAAGCATTAGTTTGGTTATTATATAAACATAATGAGATCAATTATATCCTAATGAGGATATAATGAATTGCGTTTAGTTAAGTAAGATTCTTACTTGGACATATGTAAATTCAAATGGATGTATGCTATATGTGTAGGATCCATTTTGCCTTGAATTGTGATCAATTTGTCAAACTTATAGCCAAGGAGTCTAGAATTCATTTGTATAAGGCAAGCAAGTTTCTTTTTATTATGTGCATGAATATGGTAATTGATGGGATATAGTATATTTCATGATTAGGTGAGGGATAAGGTGTATCCCATAATTATGTATACGGGCACTTTGTTTTGATTTCGTATTTACTTCAATGCATTATAATTTGGAATAAGGAAACTAGATGTTTCTATGTTCTTGTTTGAAGATTTTAATTTGTGTTGATAATGCATTGCATTTTATTTCATTAAGAGCCATGAATCATAGTGGTCATGAACGAATCAATTGAGATGGAGAAATTATCTTGATAGTAAGCATGAAGATAGTTAAGGAAACTACAAGTGAATGGCCCAAGAAAATCTCAAAAGAAAGGAAAGAGTTAAAAGGAAGAAGAATGGGCCTCAGGTTTTGGAGCCTCGATGCCACTCATGGAGTTACTCCTCATGGCGGTTAGAGAATTTTGGGGTTGTGGTGCCATAAGGCAGAGTTGCGGCACTAGTTCTGCTATAATGAAACTGAATTTTTTTAATGAAATTGGTGTGATCTTCTTGAAGGTTTGGTGGGATGTTTCTTAGAGGCTTAGAGAGGAAAAAGGAGGGCATTTTAGATGAAACCATGTGATGATATTATGATGGTGCCTTGATGGCATGGACTCAACAGGGGTATAAATATGCATAGGTGGCATGGATGTCTTCTTGGCATGAAAAATGAAAATGATAGAACACTAGCGAGGTGTGGAAACAATATGCCTTGGTGGCATAGATTTGACATTAATCTAGTAAGGTGAGGTATGCCTAGATAACAAGTTGTGATACCTGTGAGGTGAAATAACATAATGTTTGATTTCTAGGCAATGATGCCTTGCTACCGATGAGTATGATATATCTGATATCCTCAATGGATGTGGATGGTGAAGCTAGAATCCCTATGGAGCAATGAGGGCAGGTTACCATGGAGGATAGTGGTGGATTTGTCATGGACCTGGCAAGCTTTGTAGATGGGGGTATAGGGAGGGACCGATTGCACATCAAAGAGGGAAAAGATCGGTGTTGTTATGTTGATAATTCTGAGAAAGAATTGGCCATTGTGTGATATAATAATGATGAACATGTATGAATGAGAATGCCCTGAGGATAAGGCAGTGTATGAGTTTTTCCCTTGAGGATGAGTGGACACTGAAGTAGTACATGAGCCTAGATTATGCGTGCTTGTGCATCCTGGACATCGGAATGATGTTGCATTATCATGTAGTCTTTCATCATGAAATTACATATGTTGTGGATTTGATCATGATCTTCTAATGATATATATTCATTGTTATTTTTTATTTTGCCTGCTTACTTAGTTTGTCTAGATTCACCTTATTTATTCATGGTTTTTAGTTAACAGATCAAAAGACAGATTCCAACATGGGGTTAGGGATAAGGATCGGGATAGACTATGATCTTCATGCTAGCGTGATAGTTTTGGATGTGAAATTTCCCTTTTTGTATGTGGTGTAATATATAAATTATAAATTTAAAACTTCAATGTTATGTGCATCAGGCATGTATGAAGTAATTATACTGACATATCATGATAGTGAGAATTGTGTGTGTGCATGTTAGTAATGCCATTGTTAATCATAATGCGACTTGTGATTCTGGGTGTTGTGGGTGTATTTATTGTATAGAGAGAATGATATTCTTGTATGTAAGAATCTATGTGGAAATGATTTTACAGTTATAAAATTGATATTTTAGGGGAGACTCTATGCAAGATTTCCTTAACATGGTCAATTAGTAATGCCCTAAGAGCAGAGTGTTACACCAAAACAAGCTCCTAAACCAAAAACAACACCCAACCAAAGATCCAAACCACTATCTGAACCTCAACTTGCCCTTGTTGACCCAGACACCTTCCTCTTGCTTTATGATATATGTTATCTAGATGTAATGCCAATTACACTACATTTAAAGAAGGCATGAACATCCCTCTCCTAGAATTTGAAAACCCCAGCTATATGGCTAGAGTGAAGGTCATTCTAGTCTCCATATCAAGCTATGCTTTCCTTGAAAAAGAACCACCTATAGTCATCCCCCTTGAACCCTCCTTCATACCTAGTCCACCTCTTCAAACAACACCCAAGACAACCATTTCTAGGAAACTAGAACCCAAAGACCCAAACCCAAAACTTCTATCTCCTCCACACCTCCTTCCCAAACAACCAACTAGCCTACCCAACTACATGAATCCCTAGCCTACTTTCCCCTTACCTACTCCAAATGACCTAAACCTAAGCAACCATGATGTGCTGCTTATTCACTTGTACTCTTGTTGTTATTAGTTATTTTCTTTTGTTATCTATAATTTCTTTTACTCAATGTATTATTTTAACTATTGCTATAATGTATTAAAACATCTACGTAATTTTTCTCTTCAATCAATACAATGAAGTATTCTTTCAATTGTTTGTGCATTCATTTCATTTTTTACATATGCTTTCTCACCCTTTTATTCTTTTTTATTATGACAAAAGGGAGAGAAATAGAAGAAATAAGAAAATAAGAAAAGTAAAATGTTTAGATGAGCAAGTTATCATATAATCTCTAAAACTTATCTAGAAACAATGCATTCAATCAGGGGGAGCTCTCTAGACTCATTACCATTTTTTTAGTTCCCTAGTTTTTGAAAGGTATTACTCAATTATATTATCATCATCAAAAAGGGTGAGAATGTTAAGTCTAATACCATAACTGGCTTCATTTTGATAACGAGCAAACAAATGAGTGAGAAACTTGAGTACTAATAAGCTATTTTCTAAAGTGTTGCAGAAACAAACTAATAAAAGAGATAAATACACTAAGGAAATAAGACTAAAGTGATTTGTGATGTAAAATGGATTATAAGAAGCCTAAAAAAAGCACATTATAAGTTTCAACAGAAGAAAAATAAGCAATGATTAAAAAATACAAAATTTGAACTTTAGAGGAAGTTTCAGAAGGATGAAGACCACTTTGAAAGCATGTTGAAAAGGTTCAGAAGTTATTTCAAAAGACTTTGAAGACTTTAGAGGACATTTTGAAGGTTCATGAAGTAAGAAACAAAGTCTAAAAACTTTAGAGGAAAGGTTAGATGTCTGAAGATCATTTCTGAAGTGAAGAATAAGTCTGAAAATTTCAAAGGATAAGTTCAAAGGAAGGAATCCAAGTTTCAAAGGTCTAAAAGACCATCTAGAACTTAGTTCAGAATGTGGAAACTTTTAGAGGTTCCTTTAGAGGAAAGACTTTAGCTTTAAAAGTCTACAAAGCTAACCATTAGTGGTAGTTGAATTTATCAACCTTCAAAAGAAGTTTTAGAGTTTAGAACTCAATCTTCAAATGTTTCAAAAGCCTTCTTGGAATGCATTTCATCCATCAAGTAGAGTTAGAGGCCTAAAAGGAAGCTTCAGAGCTTTTAAATTTAATGCAGCAATGGTAACCGATAATGCCACCTCACCTTCAGAGGTCTAGAGTTAAAACTTCAAAAGCTTAGAAAAGTAGTTTTGCATGGACAGAATGATGTCTAAAATGGTCAAAATGTTTTCAGAAATGCTAAAATAGCTAAGTCATCTTTAAAAGCATATAAGTAGAGATCTAAATGTTTGAAAGAAGGTAGTTGAGTAAATTAGAAAGAGAATTTATAAAGCATTCAAGTTTTCTTCCAAGTTTCAACTCTTGCTGTATTGAACTCTAATCAAGCATTCAAAATAACATCTTCATCAAACTTTAAGGATTTTGAATTCTTTGATCTCATTGCGGCATCATTTGTTATTCTGTTATTCAATTTTGTATGCACTTGCCTATGTAAGAGGTACATTATATATACAAGTCCATTTACTATTTTCATTTCTGCAAGCAAGGGGCTCATACTATCTATACATTGAATTCAGTAAGTAGAAAGACTTGCTGAGATTGTAAGAGTTTGTTGGTGAGCTTTGGAAAACTAACGTCTGATTATTTACTAAGTGTTAGTCAAACCTGACTACTATAAGAAATACTGACTCGAATAACTTGAATAGGAACCCTGCTTGGGCTAAACCCCTATAAAACAAACTGTCTCCTATGTTGTTTGACTATTTCATATTCTGTTAGCACAAATTATTTTGAATTTGGCTAAAAATTTTAAAAGCTTAATTCATCACCCCCCTGTTGAGCTACCTTAAGTAACTGACTAGTAGGTTCAAGTTTGACTTTGGTTGTAGGTGTAGGCTAGGGATGAGGAAATGAAAATAGGTTAGTCTAGGGTTGGTGATTTGGCTCTGGGTGAGGTAGGTTTTAGAGATAGTACAGGCGACATTGTAGTTTGGCTTATGTTTTAGGTTTGGAAAGAAGAGACTTGATGGTGGTTTGAGTTTTAGGTTTAGGTTAAGCCTTAGTTTGTTTTGGGTTGAGCTATTTTGGGTTTAGGGTATTGAGGTGAGGAATTATTGGGGATAAGGATAAGTCTTTCTACGTAATCTAGATTTTCTAGGTTAGGGTATGGGAGTTGGATAGGAGAAATGTCTTGGTCAAGGCCTTTTTGGATGGCTTGAGATTCAGCTCTTACTTTAGCCCTGAATTTTGCATGGGTCATCCTAATTGGGTTGGATATTTTGGGGATGATGTTAGTATTGTACGCAGGTAGGATAGTCGTAGGTTATGGTGGTGGTTTAGGTTATTTTGATGGTGTTTTAGGGGGATTCTTGGTGAATTTTGTAGGCATAATCTATTGATCCCATGTAAATGAGTAGCTAGGGGTGAATTGAGCATAAAAAAATTATGGCCAAATAAAAATTAATGAGCTAAGACGAAGTAGTGATGCAATACATATGTAATTATCATATCTGATTGTTTAATCAACATAACTGCTTCACTTCCAAATTTGACTTCTCTTAGTCATTCTTGTTTCAGGAAAATTATCGTGCGTGCATGATAATGTAAGTGATAATGTTATGCTCAATGAAGAACTAAATAGAGGAACAAACACATGCACACACACATAAATAACACAACTTTTATAGTGGTTCAAGAACCCTGTCCCTACATCCACTCTTCCAAGGGTACCAACTCATTGTGCCTTGGGTTTCACTATATTCCATATAATGAAAGTACATAAGTGCTCCTAACACTCTTCTAAATTACAGCTCTTGGGATCATAGATAGTGTTCCAACATTCTTTTGGATTCCAGCTATAGGGGGCATGAGCATAGTATTCCCAACACTCTTCTAGTTTTATAAGCTCATCAGGAAACTCACTAGTTTTAAAGATTACCAACAAACTTGTTAGTTTTCTAGAGCTCACCAACAACTCATACACTATGGTTTTTTGAGTTCACCACCAACTCACATAGCTGATTAACAACACTATTTTTACACATTACATTGCATCTTTTCTTAAGCTGACTTGTACAAAGATTGAGCTCATATATAAAATGATATCTTGTTGAAGCTCATTAGATATCAATACTCTAAGTGTTTAATTAAGATAGAACTTTTAGGCTCATAGTCTATCAATGCAATGGAAATTGATTATTTAAGAGGAAGTGTAGTCTAATTGAGAGATGTCACTTGATTAAACTCTGTTCTAATTTTTCTCTTAGCTTCCTCAACCTTCTTCATTGACACTACACTACCTTTGTATTACTTTAGAAATTTTTGCCCATTGGAGGTAGTTATCTTTACTTTGAATGTTGAAGACCATTTTGATTTCTCCATTGAAAAGTTGTTTTCTTGAGTTAATCTCGAATTGTCTGGTTTGTTTTATAAAATCTACTTTGAGTGAGATTTTTACTAGAGAGTGCAGTCAAGGATGTTTGGATATGTGGCTTCTACTCTTTATGATATGTCATAATTTATCTAAGGACTTTGTCTCTTGAATTTGTCTTTTGTAAGTAATAG
>JAYJMB010065113.1:0-25464 GCA_036873735.1 Pouteria campechiana
AAAATTTTCAAACCGACCTTCACATTTTCTGTTGGAAATTAAATCCAGAGAAATGTTGTAAATATTGGTCCCTTACACAATGGTAGCTCAAGAGGGGAGGGGTTGAATTGAGCTTTTAAAATTTTTGACCAAAACAAAAGATTAAAGTGCTGAATAAATAAATAGAACAGATTACACAGCACACAACACAAGATTTTTATAGTGGTTCGGCCCTTCCAAGGTTCCTACTCCACTTCTCTAAGTCAATTTCCTTTATTGATCTCAGTTTCCACTAACCCCTTGATCAACCTGATCAAATACACGTTGGTTTTCCTACAAGCTCACAAACCAACTTACTGGTTTTACAAGCTAACCAGAAACTTTTACAACTTGTTGGTTTTCAAAACTCACCAATAAACATTTATGCTTTCAGCAAGTTTCCTGCTTGCTCATCTCAATACATAAACACCAAGCATTTTGCTTGTGTTATCAAATACTAAAAAGAAGTGTACAGATTAATGTCTCTTACTTAGGTAGACTTGTACATAAATTCAAAGACTTTAAGTGAATAAGTAACCAATGAGAATAAGAAATTCAAACTCCTTGATTGAAAAGCGATTTAGACCTTGAAAGCTCCGACAAGGTTGTTGCTGTTGGAGTTGACTTTGAAGGAAGATTTTGAATGCTCAAAAATTTTTGTATTTTTCGTATATATTTTTTATTGCATCTAAATGCATCTTTTATAGGCTGAGAGGATTTTTCCGTTGCTGACAGTTGCGGACTTTCAAGCGTTCAAAAATGTTTTTCTTCACCTTACATTTTGTTTGATGTCTGATTTTGCAATAATCTGGTATTAGTCTGGTACTTTGTCGCTGACTTTTCTTCTCTTAACGTTCACATAAGTATCGAATGCTCTGAAGCAACTTCTTCGGTTCCTCCAAAGTGGCAAGTGAACAGTCAATGTGTTAGAGTAATGATTTGAGATGCACCGAAGAACTAACTTTAGTTTCTCCAAAGTGGCGGAAGTCCTTTTTACTTGCGACAATTCTTTGAAGAGAGGAGTTCAGATTCTCCGAATCTTTGATGCTTCAGAAAGAGTGACTCAAAAATAAGGTTTGGCAACTTCGAAATTTGCTTTGCTAACCCCGAAGTATGTCTTGTTGACTTTAAAAGTGTTTTAAAGACTCTGAAGTATACTTGATAATTCTTAAGTATACCCTAACGACTCCGAAGGCTTTTTTGTTAATTCTGAAGCATACCATGACGACTCCGAAGGCTTTTCTGTTGACTCCTACGCATATCTTGATAACTCCAAAATATATCATGATGACTACAAAAGCTTTTCTCCTGTCTTTAAACTTTTTGTTTTCTTGTTTAAAGTATATATATAATTTATATACTTAATTTTCATGAGCATTTACTTGGTTTCTTCCTTTGATCATCATGAAGATTATTCTCAAGTTAAGTTAGGAAAACATTTCTACAAAATGCTTGAGAATGAATTGTTAGTATCTTAATGTTTCGCTCATGTCTTTGCTCATCATCAAAATATACTTGGCTAAGAATGTTCATCACCAAAATCAAGCTATTTAAGATAGTATGTTCAACAGTTAGAGCTTCTTAAAGTATATATTCCTTCCACTTGAACTTAAATTAATCTTTATTTATTGGTCAAGTTAAGAATCTCTTCTCTTATTCATTATTTTGCTTGCTTTGGTGACTTTATTTAGCATCTTTATGTAAATAATTTAGCATCTTTATCTCAATTACTTTGGTGTAAATTTTTATATTATAGTGGCATCCATCTTCATGCTTTTGAATTGCATCATCCATGCATTCTAAGTCACTTGTGTTGCACCCATAATGGCTACTAATAAATAACTTGCAAGTATAGTTGAAAATTTGTCTAAAACCAATGATCTTCTAAATAAAAAATGAGTCCCTAGCTCAACAATGTGAATACTTGTCCTAAAACAATAACTTCACTGAGTCCTTATCCCATATAAAATATACTTCAAAACCATATTCAAACTCAATTAAAAGTCCAAATTTGGTCCATAATAAAATGTCTAGACAAACGTCCTATTGAAGATTCAAGGACAGATATTACAAAACCTAATATAGGTCAATCTTCTCACAATGGTCATAATCTGAGTCTCATAAGACCTCACCACTAACATAGAGGTATTCTTCCTCCTCCAAGTAACTTAGAAATCGTCATCAGTCTATAGGTCTTGGTAGAGAGTTTACGGTGGAGAACTCAAAAGAATTTCCAAACATTAGAGAAACACATATAATTGAATCTTAGCAACAAAATAAAAATCAACTATGAGACTTCTCACATTAGTCATAACATAATATAGTAGTTGACCATAAGCATGTCCTTAAGGATGATAATATTACCAAAAAAGTCAAAATTAATGTGCTTAGTTTTGATGGACGATTTGATCATGACATCTTCATTGATTGGACAACTAAATTGGAAAAATTCAATGGGTAGTACAACATGATAAGTGCACAATGCAACCGACTTGCAAAGATGTAGGAGGAGGATTTCCAACAATGGTTGTGTTGGATGCTATTGGAGAAACGAGTTGTTGAGTATGAACTCCGTATGCAGTGTAAAACACATGCAAGATGGAAAATTTTCACCCAAGGTTTGCTCTGATACTAAATTAATGCAGGACAGGTATGAAGAAGATGGAAGAAAGAGGAAGAAATCTCTCAAAATGAGAAGAATGGAAAAAAAGGAAAAAATAAGAAGAATTTAGAGAGATTTAGAGCAAGCAAAGTAATCAATGTATTTAATCATAAAGTGTTTGAACCCTAATATAAGCTACCCTATTTATAGACTTGAAAGCAAAACCCTGAACATGTGTAAAATACGCGTAACAAGTAAAATATCAAAAATACCCTCAAAATCCTTAATCAAAAAAATAAACCCGAATTACTATGATTGCATGTAGAATATGTACAAATTGGGCGCGCGTCACGATCCCTATCACTTACTTGCCCCATTCACCCTTGAAGAGGCAGTTTATAAGGCTTTAGAGCTTGAAAATTTTCGAAAGTCTCTACCATTTAGCTGCTTGACTTCCCAAGTTGAGGAGACTCAATCAACTAGATATACATCCAGGTCAATGTCTAACCAAAAGGTGAGTCTATAGAATAAAGGTAGTAACAACCCTGTCCAAAATTCTCTAGAAATGCTAGCTCCAATGTTGAATCTAGTTCATGTTCTAAAGTGTTTGAGGTTGAATGTTTTACTCCAATGTTACATCCAGCTTACATCCTAAAGTATCAGAGGTTGAATGTTTTAGATGTCATATTAAAGGTCACACTGCATTACATTTTCTTAATCATGCTCCTCCAATAGAAGCTAAGACGACTAAGGATTATGATGAGAGGGAGATAGATTGTGTTGTTAAATTATTAGATGGATCTGAGGATTTGGATCTAAAGTATGATGAGAATCAGCATAATATTGAGCATATAGGTCTCATGAGATGTATTTTGTCTACTCCTAATTCTAGAAATTATTGGAAGTGTACTAGCATTTTTTATGCATTTTTCACGTAAAGCAATGTTATTTGCAAAGTTATTATTGGTTGGAGTAGTTTCATGAATTTTGTTTCAAATGCTTGCATAGCTAAGATGAAATCGAAATCTGAGCCTCATTCTAAATCTTACAAAGTGGCATAGGTAAATAAAACTACATCTATCAATGAGAAATGATTGGTTTTAATTAAAATTGCAGACTATGAAGACCAGATATGGTTGATATTCTTCCAATGGATGTAGCTCATATTTTACTTGGGCATCCTTGGTCATTTGATATAAATATTATACACTATGGAAAATCAAACATATACTTTTTTAAATACAATGGCAAATCTATTCTTTTAAGACCATCTAAACCATCAGTGAGAGAGATCCCAAAAGAAAATCTCTCATTAAACTCACGAAGAAAAGACCTTTGCATATTTTGGCTAAAAGAGAATTTGAAAAGGAGAGTAAAGAGTCTAGTTTAGTGTTGATGTTAGTAAGAAAGTTTTGAGTCCAATATTCGTTTAGAAGAGTTTATTGTTCAATCATTTAAAATTGCAAATCTTTTGAATGAATTTAGGGATGTAACCACTGAAGAATTACCAAATGAGTTACCTCCTATGAGAGATATACAGCATGCTACTGAATTTGTTTCGAGATCACAATTACCAAATTTACCATATTAACGAATAAATCCCAAGGAATGAGCTGAACTCAAATAACAAGTGGATGAGTTGATCAACAAGAGTTTCGTTCATAAAAGCCTAATTTCATGTGTCATACCCGCCTTGTTTACTCTAAAAAAAGACGGGTCTTGAAGAACGTGTTAATAGTCAAGCCAAAAATAAAATAACAGTCAAGTATATATTTCCAATACTTAAACTAGATGAAATATTTGACCAAATAACTAGCTCACAATAGTTCTCCAAAATCGATCTTCGAAGTGGATACCATCAAATCCAAATTAGAACTAGTGATAAATGGAAGACTGCTTTTAAAACTCAAGCTAGGTTGTATGAATGGTTAGTGATACCCTTTGGATTGTCAAATACAAATAATACTTTCATAAAGGCTATAACTTAGATTTTAAGACCTTTCATTGAAAAATTTCTTGTAGTCTATTTTGATGATATCTTGATTTATAGTCATTCTAAGATAAATCTTGATCATTTAAAACATGTTCTTGAAACATTTTGAATTGAGAAATTATATGTTAATCTCAAGAAGTGTCATTTTATGCAAACCAATATACTCTTTCTAGGATTTGATATATCAACTTATGCTTTAGCAATGGATCCTTCTAAGATGAGTGTTATTCGAGATTACCCCAAACTTAAATCCCTTCTTGAGATTCGTAGCTTTCATGGGTTAGCTAATCTCTATAGACATTTCATTAGAGGTTTTAGTTTCATCATGGCTCCCATAATTGCTTGCATGAAAGGTAATGAGTTTTTATGGTCCAAGTTTACGTCTAAAGCATTTTGTGATATCAAAAAGAGAATAATTGAAGCACCTGCATTACAACTTTTGATTTTTCAAAAGTTTTTAGGTTGCATGTGATGTTTCAAGAGTTGGTATTGAGGTGTTTTAAGTCAAAAGGGTCATCCCATTACATATTTTAATGAGAAACTTAATGAAACTAAACAGAGATATTCAACACATGATAATGAATTTTATGTAATATAAGCATTGAAGTATTGAAGGCATTATTTGTTACCTCAAGAATTTGTCCTTTATTCTAATCATCAAACTTTGAAATATTTGCAGTTGCAGCATAAACTCATTGCCAAACATGCTAAGTGGATAAAGTTTCTTCAAGAATATCCTTTTGTTTTCAATCATCGTGCAAGTATTGAAAACAAGTCCACAAATGCCCTCAGTCATGTAGTTGCAGTCCTTCGAACTATGGATGTCAATGTTATAGGTTCTGATAGGTTGAAGGATAAGTATGTAAGTTGTCCAGAATTTGGTATTATTTTTTAGAAGGTAAGAGTGTAAACCATTAAGAGTATGTTGATTTTGAGGTCAAAGAAGGTTATTTGTTTAAGGGTAATATATATTCCCAACACTTCATTGCATGACTTTTTGATTGGAGAATTACATTCAGGAGGCATTGCAAGACATTTTAGCAAAAATTAGATAATAACTCTAGTTGAAGATAAGTTCTATTGACCTTCATTGAAACGGGATATTGCAAGAGTCATGTCTATATGTAAAACATGTCAGGTAGCAAAGGTAAAGAAATGAAATACATGATTGTACATATCATTACCTGTTCCACATTCCTTAAAAAGGCATTAGCGTGAATTTTATTCTTGGTTTGCCTAGGACTTCTATAGGGTTTGATTTTATTTTGGTAGTGGCAGATCAATTTTCAAAGATGACTCATTTTTTACTATGTCAAAAGTCTACTGATACATCATATGTAGCAAAATTATTTTTTAAGAACCATCCAAATTTTGGTTTCTGCATTAGCTAGGCTTTTGTAGATTTTGTGAAAATAGGAAATCAAAGGAGATTTCATGAATTCTAGACATCAAGCGTGTAGAAAATGATTTCATTGCTTGATTGCTTTGATTTGGGCATGAGAATTCATGGTTTTGGCTTGTTAGGGTATGTGAATAGTATAAAATTACGAATTTCTTGATTTTGGTATGAATACCATAGGGGAAAATGTTTAATGCATTGATTATAACATGTGGGGACTTGTTTAAGATGATTTAGACTTATGAAACATGTTTTAGGTCATGACCTAGATGGAGTTGAAAATGGAGTTTTGTGTATAGGCTATGTGTGCCATAAATTGATTGAATTAAAGGCATAATTGAAGCCTTAATGAATTTTCCTTAAGGTTAATTGAGTATTAACCATGAGTATATAAGATAAATGATAAGATAATTCCATAAGGGAAGTAATGTAACTAGTTATATTATAGCCTAAGATTGGTTAGAAAAAAGAATTATTAAATTGATGTATTTAAGGAACTTTCTAGTACTAAACTAAAATTTTCTTCTACCTTTCACCCACAAACCGATGGTTAAACCAAGGTTATTAACCAAAGTTTGAGAAATTTACTTAAATGATTGGTAAGTGATTACTTAGGTACTTAGGATTCAGTATTGTCTGTTGCAAAGTTCGCCTATAGCAATTCTGTTAACATATCTACAAGCAAGACCCCATTAAAGATTGTTCAAGGTTTTACTCCTCGTATCCCCATTGACCTTGTGCCTTTGCCACCTGATATCCATGTTCAGGCTTTTGCTAATTCACTTGCACAACATATTCATGATGTTTATCTCACTATAAAAAGAAAAATTACACTAAGTAATGAAACTTATAAACTTACTGCTGATGTGCATCATTAAGCATTATGAATTTAATGAAAGTGATTATGTCATGATTCACATGCCATCTAAATGATTTCCTAAAAATTTCTTTTAAAAAGTTACATGCACAAGCTAACGATCCTTTTCATATTCTACGAAAATTATGATCGAATGCATTTGTTATTGACTTGCCTCTAAATATGAAAATTAGTTCAACTTTCAATATAAAGGATTTATTTTCTTACAAAGGCACTTTCAAGCATCCTCTTTTACGTGCAGGAATACCAAATCAAGGGGTTTCTTCATCTTTTAATTATGTTTCAGTTCTACCCCAAATACAATTTACACCCATAAATCAGGTTGATAGTATCCTCCAAGATAAGATAATTATTTTTCTTCAAGAGGACTTCATAGGTATCTTATTTAGTGGAAGAACAAGACTGACACTGATTCTACACAGATATTTAAAGAGGAGCTTAAGAGATATTTAAAGAGGAGCTTAAGATGTTGAATCCAAATTTGCTTGAACAACATTATCATGCTAACTCTCCAATGGAGCGTTCTTCAAAATCAGGGAGAATTGATAGAGATCGTGATGCGCACCCAATTTGTACCTATTCTAGGATCAACCGTAGAAATAAGGGCTTGTTTATTTGATTTGGTTTTTTTTTTAATAATCGTATTTGGTTTAGATTATTATTTTCAATATTTTATTTGTTATGCAAATTCATAGGGTTTTGCTTTTGAGTCTATAAATAGGATAGCTTATATGAGGATTTGTCAACACTTTTATGATTGAAACTTATTTCTTCAGTTTACCCTAATTCTCTATAAGTTCTTCCCTACTTCTCCCCTTTCTTCCCTTTTTATTCCCTTAAAAAGATTATTCACCTTTCTTCTATTTTTTTCCTACTTGTTCGACATCAATCATAAACTCTGAAATTTGATTACAAACCCTTTCTTTAGATCTCCCACATAAGGTTAGTCCATGAACATTAAGTGAAGAATAATGTATTAGGGGATTGAATGTCTGCACGTGGACAGATTGTTTGGATAGAGATTGCCACAAACAGTGGCCTCCACAGTGGCAGACAGCTCTACCACAACCTCTAGATTCAAAATTCACAGCTCCAACACAATCCACTTTCCACCAAACTGTAGGTTAAAGCTGTACACTTTTTCCTATGTATATATTTGTATACCACAAGGAAGGAGAACAACTTTCAATCAACAGAACTTTAGTATCATGGTAGAACTCAACCATGAAGTTGTAAGCTCATGCTATTAGCATAAAAGGGCAGAAAACCATGCATATGCAGTAGCCCTAAGACATGCTTACATATATAACTACAAGATAAAACAAGAATCATCAAAAGCTCTAGAAGCTCTCATGAATGACTGAGTACAGCTAGAAAAATTCAAAGCCAATGAAAATTTTAGTGATTGATTAAGATCATGAATCAAGAAATCCAATTCTCATCAGTTACATATTTTGATTCATCTTAAACAGAAGAAAGCTATTTGGCATGACTCTGATTGGGTAAATCTACTTGGAAGTGAAGTGGAATTTGAACATCAAGTGAAGTGCAATCTTGAAACCTTCCTATTCAGCAGAGGTTCAGGAACATCGCCTCGGACAATTCGCTGAGCTAAGCTGCAGAGCAAGTTAAAAAAGTGTATGTTAGATAAATGCAAATCTAGGGATATGACACACAATGAAAAGATTCTAAAGATCCCTTCAAATTCTATAGATAATTCTCAGGTATAAAAAGCATGGAGTAATTCCAACAGCATCATTTTTCATCTATATAATTAACTCTTCCGGGAAAACTTGAAGAATTTCGAGTAATGTACCCTTCAGCAATTGCAGTTTTTCCAACACCAGGTTCACCGATGATAACGGGATTATTTTTTGTCCTTCTGCACAATATTTGAATGCAACGGCGAATCTCATCATCGCGACCAATAACAGGATCTACTTTACCACGCCTAGCAAGCTCTGTCAAGTCATTTCCATATTTCTCTAGGGCTTCATATTTTCCTTCTGGATCTACAGAAAGGAGAAATAACAAGGATGAAGGACACAGCAAGATGTCATTTCCATATTTCTCTAGGGCTTCATATTTTCCTTCTGGATCTACAGAGAGGAGAAATAACAAGAATGAAGGACACAGCAAGATAAGTGATTCAAGAATCAGAAAATGGTAAATCTCTCCTTCAATGTGGGAAAACAGTAAATTTTGACCTACAGCTAAACTTCCCTTTGCATATCATTGTGTTGGAAAAGATGTAGTCAGAGGTATGTCTGTTTTGAGGCAAAAGTGGGGTACAAGTCTCTTTTTGGTAAAAGAGGTGCAAAAACTGCTTCTTCCCTCCTAAAAAAAGGGCTCATTCATTTTGTTTTTTATTCACTTTATAATTAACATTATTCTTATATTGTTGACATCATCACATCCTCTGTTATATTTCTTCTATTTTTCCTCTTGTTTTATACCTCTTTTACCACAAATCCAACACATCCCAAGAGGTAAATCATTTCAATGAGACATAAACATCATTCCAAATTTTACCTAGAAGTGCAGCACCTGCAGGTGGTGAATCATAGAATTTGTACTAAGCCAACATGGTAATGAATCCCATTCAGATATCATAATAAATTGAAAGAACCCTTAAGGAGACTCATCACCACTCACAATTCCCATGTCCTGGCCAAACAAGATCAATTACAACTACATATATTTCATGGAATAGTTGGAGAGCTTGCTCAGGAAGGAACTTATTTATACTGTCATTTCAAGATTTGTGGAAATTCTGTCACAAGCAACTCTGTGCAGTATCCACCATACTTAAGTCAAAGACATTTTTGTATTAGAAAAGTTAACTGTCCCATTTGACTTAACGCATTATTTTGCTACGTCACTGATATTTACACATTAAACATGTCACATTGTATTAGAGAAGCACAATGGCTTCCCTAGTAGCAAAAATGTCTTTGGTATCAGCAACCAGGCCATTCAGAATATGTTATGTGCTCCAGCTTGGGGGATATATACTAATCCCAATGACTTCATGATGAAAAATGCAATATGAGCATTAAAGGCTACTTCATAGAATTTTAGGTTTATTTAATAAGGTATTTTTAAAACATTATGGTCAGTTTGGATCATCATTTTGATATTTTATTTTGGATTTTACTTGCTATTATGTTTTTAGAGTTTTGTTTTCTGCAGCTATAAATAGGTAGCTTACATTAAGGTTCAGACACTTTTGACATTGAAACCATTGAAACTTCTGCTTGTAACTCAAGTCTCCTCTTTCTTTCTCTTTTTCTCCTCCCTTCTTACTAACTTTATCCTTACTTCTGTTTTCTCCCTCTTCCCGTCCCCTCAGAGGAACCTTTCCTCTGTCATCCCTTTTTCTCTTTATTGGTTCTTTATCAGTTTGGTATCAGAGTAAACCCTAGGATTCATCTTGGATACACTCACTCCCAACTTGCATAATTCCTAGTCTCTAGTGCACATAAACAAACCAACGAAATCAACTAAATAGAACCTGTCACGTCATTTATGTTGATCTTTGGCCACATCCTCTGTCAAATCAAGTATCTCCATATCTTTGCAAATAACCTTTGACAATATTTGTTTTAAGCCTACCTTTTGCTCTCTTATAGCCTTCTACTTGGATACACTCACTCCCAACTTGCATAATTCCTAGCCTCTAATGCACATGAACAAACCAACTAAATCAACTACATAGAACCTGTCACGTCATTTATGTTGATCTTGGGCTACGTCCTCTGTCAAACCAAGTATCTGCATATCCTTGAAAATAACGTGTAACAACATTTCTTTTAAGCCTTCCCTTTGCTCTCTTATAGCCTTCTACTTGGACATACTCACTCCTAACTTGCATAATTCCTAGTCTATAAAGCATATGAACAAACCGCCTAAAATCTAATGTTCCCATCTTATTATCTGTTGATACCATTAGATTATCTCAAATTACTTCATTTCTAATTACATCCTTTCTAATTTTACCACACACTCACCTAAACAGGCTCATTTTGACCATACTTGATTAATAGGTATATTGTTCTTTGGCTGCTTAACATTGTACACCATACAGTATAGTTAGTTTGATAGCTATCCAATAATATTTTCCCTTTAATTTAATGAATATTCAGTGATTGCTTAAAATTCCTGAAGGACACATTTCTTCTACCCAACTCAAATTTCTCTGTGCCACATGCTTATCAATCACAACATTTCCCTCAATTATTGATTTTAACTACTTAAAGAGGTCACTTCACGATACCTACTAAAGAAAAATCTTAACTCCCGATTTATATTATTATTATTATTATTGAAGTTGTATTACATATATCCATTTATAATCTAACTAATTCTAAAACCCTTAGATTTTAAAGTGTGTCACCATTTATTTAACTTCAAATTTATACATTTTATAATCTCATGTACAAATAAAAACATATGCTAAGGTACCTCTTCTTATAAATGTTGAATGAACCTCATATGTTATCGAAAAGGGAAATGCACAAAGTGGGAGTCAAACCTACAACTTTTTACTTGGGAAACAAGCATAAGCATTCTATCCATTGACCTATAAGAACACAATTTTTTTACTAGTCAAAAATGAAACACACTCGGCCAATAATATCATCTTGATCAAAATTTAGGACTTCTTTGGAAAAGAAAATAAACCTTTCTTTGACCAACTATAAGAAAGGAACTTGACCGACAATTTTGAAAGCAGCACACATAATTGAATGCTCTTATGGGAACAATTTGATGATTCAACCATGTGTAGATAAAGGAATTTGTTAATACTTTGGTCTGTTACTCTTTGATTTCCACGCACAGCTAAAACAGCATCTTTCAATTCCTTGTCGTAGAGTCCAAGGTTCTTGAAGAATTGTTGTCCGAACCTTTTATCAGAGTGGAATGCTAAAATAAAGTGCTCCACAGATAAAAAGGCATCCCCCATCTCTTTTTGATGTCTCTTGGCATTATCAATTAGAGATTGAAGATTAGCACCCATTATTGGGTGGCTGGTATCACCCACTATCTGTCATAACAAACAATGATAATTAGTCAACCCAGAGCATTCCTATGAGCATAAGGAACATATCTCACTATCAGCTATTTTTAGCAATACAACTTCCTTTTCATGTATTTAAGTTGGGTGTGTTTACATAGTGGTTAAAGATAAGGAGTGTAAAAAAAATTTAAAAATAAAGTAACAGTCATCTTAATAAATTCTAATGAAGCTTAATATATCACATATACTTAATGATTAGTCTAGATTAATTCAAATTTTATACTATCTTTCATAACATATGCATGGATTGTGGTTTAAAGGGATAAAATTAATATGAAGTTAGTATTTATCCTTTCTCACAATTCCTTATATTAATAAATATGATTAACTTTAGGATCCATTTGGGAATGAGGAAAAGAGGTGGAAAAATAAATATATGGAAAAGAAAGAGAAAAGAGGAAATGACAAAGTATGATAGAAGATAATGATTAAAAATAAAGTGAATAAAAAGAAAATAACTAGACTTTTTATATGGAAAAATGAGAAATAATGATTAGAAATATATACAATAATGAGAAAAAGTAGGGTTATTAGGAAGTTAAAATGTCAAATTACATCAAAACGTGTGAAAAAATAGGTACAAAATGATGAACACGTTTTCCACCCTCTTTTCCTCATTACCAAACAAGGCCTACAAATTATAAACTTAAAAATATTTTTAATTTAAAATTATATTTTAGACTGTATAATAATAACTTTTTTGGATAATATTAATAACAAAAATAATAGTTTTAGTATCGTTTTCACTTATGGAGCTAAATAACTAACTAATATTTTATATATTTTACATATATTATTTTTAATATAATAAACAACATCAATAGATCTAGTTTTATTATGGAGCATAAGATGTCCACATATTGCAATGGCATGGATGAACACTTGTTTTGATTTTGAAAAGGCATAGATATAGATGATGACAACTTTTTATTTGGCCAGCGATAGAATTTTTATGCTTCTAAAATTGTAATATGCCTATATACTTTTAATGCAAAAGCGAATAATACTTTTGAGTGTGTGATAGTGATTCTACAAGGTAGGAAGAGAGAAGAAAAAAAAAAGAAAAAAATAATAAGGTATATATTTATTTTTATTTATAAATAATAAATTATCTATTTGTCATTTAAATATTTAATATTTAAAATATAATTTTAAAGTAAAAATCTTTCGCCACCCCAAGGTCTTGGCTCCACCGTTGTAAAATAAAATAGGCTTTCTGAATGAAACGTCTAGTTTATGATTGAAAATATAAGTAATAATAAGAAAATAAATAGTTTGTGGGAGCAAGTAAATTTCACATTGGAGGAAAAGAGGAGGCTGTGCATCCAAGCAGACCAAGAGATTTACTTGAAAAACATCTCAAAATATGAGTTTTCACACAAAATAACATATGCAATTGAAATAAGTCATAGAAAATTAAAATTGAATAGACTTCATACTGATTTAACAATAGATTTCAAATTTTATAGCCAACTAAAAATTAAATACACTTCCTACTGATTTAGCAATATGTTTTATATTCCATAACCAACTACAATTTTCTACTTTTCTCCAAATATAATGAGAAAATTTTTAGATTTTTCATATTATTTCCAACAGGCATTGCCAAGCTATGAAGGGAACGCCTCTCTGCATATACCCTACCTTCGGTTGCTTGGAAATAAACTGATCTGTAGCTTGAAGAGCTGACGTATTATCAATTCCAGCCTTGGTCAAAATTCTACGAGCTAAACCATCCTTCTGCTCTAGAAGTGCTTTCATCAGATGCTCAGTTTCCAAAACCTGTTGTTTGTTCAATCGTGCTGCCTCTACTGCACCAATAAGCCCTTCAAATGCCATCTCAGTGAATTCTGTTTGGTTAATCTGATCCCAAAAAAAAAAAATATATATATATATATATATCAACACATCATTTTAAAATGATGTGTGTGCAGCATAAATGCAAACTGAATATAACCAAACCAACACCAATAAAAATTTGTGTTTAAGAATACTTCACTAAGCCGAACTTCTGTGGCAGAAAGTAAATCCGCTTCTACATTAGTTTTAGAATACTAAACAGATTCAAACAGCTTCATTTAAAGAATTTTTATCAAAGCATGCCAAGTGACATATCAAAAGATGCACGAAATAATTAGAATTTCAACATAACTAAGAATAATCAAAGAATCAAAGAAAAGAACGAAATATAGAGAAATAAACATTCAGAAATGACTTGGAGGGTCAAAGATGAAATATGTATATGGATTGTGTGAAAATCTAAAATTCGTTGAATAACAAAGAAAAAAAAATCTGTGGCACGACATTCAATTGAAGGATAGGGAAGCTGCAGAGACCGGAGATGAAGAAAAAGCTGCGCTGGACCGAGGAATGGAAGAATGGAATTGCCGTTTGTGGAGACCTGGCATACGGCCACTCGACGAGGCACCAGACGAGACATTCTTTGCTGAAATCAGCTCAGTGTTTGGGGTGGGAGGTGGAATCGTCGGAGCTGGACTAGGTGAAAGGGGGGTGGTTTCACCAAAGGCCTGCGCGGTGCGGGAAAGGAGAAGAAGGGAATTGGAAGAGAAAGCCTTTCTAGCGGTAGCGATGGAGAAGGACCCCGCAAGCTTGGAAGATGACGCCGCCATTGAGGAGATTTGGGCTTGGGAATTGAATCAATGTTCTCTTTTCTTCTTCTGGATGTGGTTTCTGCCGCCTGTGTTTGTTTCTGTTTCTTGAGTCGGCTTCTGGAAGACGCTTGATGGCGCGAATGCCGACGCAGAAGCTCTTCAAACTTGCACCTTATTTTCCAGGGTCCAGTTCGGTGGAAATTAAACCCTCATCTGTTGATCATGCAGACGATTCCTGTTTGGCCGCGCGTTTCACAAGGGGTAAAGCGCTTTTAGAGATTGGAAAACACTTCCATTTCAACACCAGTGTTTGACCCAAACTCAAAAGTGCTTGTATCTCACCTCATATGCTTATTTTTTGCGGCTGGAAAGAAGCTGAAATTTGGAACGTTTAATGCTGTTCGGCCCGGCGTTTTGGGAGTGTAAACATGCTTTTTCGGCCAAAACGCAATTTTATAGTATTTGCTGATATATGAAAATGCGCTTTTCAAACCGTCAAGGCGGAAATATGGAATACGGCTTTTAAAACACAGATTTGAAGTTTTTTCAAAGAAAGCCCTACATATAAATGCGCTTCTTGTAAGCACTTAGAAAACACCGCCACAACCCAAGCAGGCCCTTAGTCTGGAAGTAAACATACGGAGGCCTATGGTCGGTAACCTCGCTTCGTAACCGGATGAAGAGTATGAAGAGTGAGCTGCGCACGTATTGTTTAGATCATTACACCCATGCTGAAATTTTAAAATACAATATACACTTTTTAATTTTTATATTCAAAATTATTTAAATTATACATACGGGTAGATTGAAATAAGGAAAAATAACATAAAATGAAATATTTAATTTAAAATTCATGCTATAGCCTATTTTTATATTAAAATCATTGAAATATTAATATATCTTATCAAGAAATATATAATTAATGTTTTAGATTATGAAAATAGCATAATATATAACCTACAATCATAAAATAACTTCACCGATGAAAACAACCTCTCTACATTTTTCTTTATTTGGGCTCACCAGAATAACCAGGTGATTTTTAATATGAAGAGCGCATATTACATTTTAAATTTTAGGAAAAATATAATGATCAAAATAATTTATTTATAACTCTTTACGGGAAGTTACAAAACCGCGAAAGATTATTAAAACTCAGATGTAAAAAATTATCCAAATATAAATGGTATAAAGATGTAAATTGTATCAATAAATTCCAAAGTGATTTACTTAATAAAGAATTTTTATTTATTAAACGAGAAAATGAGGACAAACTAACTTATGAAAATTATACATGGGGAACCTTATTCACCAAAATTAAAACTGTAAAGATAATGACATATGAAAGTATTAGTTGGCTAAAGCACAGATTATCTTTGAGACGTTGGTTACAAGGTTCACTCAATCTTAAAGGTGTAAATGGGGTCGCTTCACTCCGGGTCGCGTTTATCTCAACTTTTACCTTAATTCTTTTAACTTCTACCAAACCCTATATACATGGCAGGTTGGGTTGGCCTAGTCCCCACCATATATAAGGTGTAGGGCCAACCCTCATCTCAACCTATGATCCTACCTTTTAATATTTACAAAATATATAATATAAATTTATAATATTTACTTAAACACTCATTTATTGCTAAAATTAATATTTAAATATTTATATCTGAACTAAACAAGAAATAAAAGACTATAAGATTTAAAATATTAAAATCTATTTTACATTTTTCAAATATAACTCACATTTACATTATTATCACCTTCCATTCCAATAAATAATAGACCTTAAAAATTCATTCGCACTTTATAGAATTTCTCCCATTTAATTCTTACTTGCAAAGGAGATGGGCGCAAGGGTAGCTACAAAATAAGATAGGGTATTTGGGAAAGAACGAGAGATTTATTTTTTAAATATTTATTAATATCGCAGACGAGTTGATTTTTACATCATTGCCCAAACTAAACCTCCTCAACCAAAATAGTTGTCCTGGCACCAAATAGCGTCAAGTCACTCTTCAGTTTCGGTCAACCCACCCTAATTTGCACCCTTAGTGAAAAGTAGATTATATGTATTCTATTTGAATTATTATTCCCATGCCAAAAATTTGAAATATAATATAATTTGTTTTTAAAAATTCAAAATCAGGCCATCATGTGAGCCACGATAAAAAAAAGGAATAATTAAAATATTTACTTTAAAAATCCTAACCCAGCCTACTTTTGCATTTGAAAAACCTTATTATTAATTTATCTAATCAAAATTTTATTTTTAATGATTTAAATTAAGCATAAAACATTATATAAATCATATCTCATCGGAACATAATTTTAATGATGAAATCATCCTTCTTCTCATTTATCTTTATCGTGGCCCACATGAGGGCCTGATTTTAATTATTCTTTATTAAACAAATATATTAAATTTTTAATTTTCTAGATGGGCATGATGATTAAACATAAGGCATATGGCCCACTTTTTACTTGCTTACAGAGTGTGTCTGTAGCCGGCGTTACAAACAATCCGTTTCGAGTTGGCCAACAGACTTTAGAGAGCATAAGAAAGTGATTTTCTTTTCTCCTTTTGTTTAAATGTTGTAAGGTGAATGTTTTCGGCTAATTTTTAAAAGATTCTACGGCAATATATCTGAAAGTAAATAATTCTATGATACCGGTTTTTGCATAAATATTTCGGAAATCTTTTTTTTGAGTTCATTTTTATGATTAAAAACAAATCTAATCTGAGCTGGGCTGAGTATATTACTTGAGTAGCTAAAGGTGTAAACTTCGGTTGATCGACCGTGTGAACTTAATGCTCGGATAAGAAGCATCCATGGAATTGCAGTTTTTATTTTTTTTATTTTTTCTATTGCTGAAAGGATAAATATTCCGTCAAGCTGAGCTAAGCTAATGTTAATATGGAAAAGGATTGTGTGTAATGTAACGCCTCTCCTTCCTGGAGCGTTACTAGTAGTAAATTCAGAGGAAATTCTGACAGAGTCTCCCCTAATTTACCACTTGAAATTTCCAGGGCCTTACATGTAACCGGGTTAAAAAGTGCACAATACATTTGTATCATCACACCCGTCAAAATAGTTTAGAATATGATATTTTCCCGTTCATAATAAAAATCATCAAATAATCTGCTGGACCGCAGTTAAAAAAAATGTGAGAAAGGATTTTTGTACCATTGAAATTTTGTGATGATTATATAGGAAATTATATCGTTTTCTATATATAATCTAAATCATTAAATACATAATTTTTGCTTAGATAGATGGATAATAAAAACGTTTCAAATAAAAAGTAAGCAACATTATATTTTTAAAGTAAATATTTTATTATTTTTTCCTGTAGCCCACCTGATTGACTGATTTGAGTGATTTTTATTATCATTGGAGAATATTATATTTAAATCATTTGAACGGGTGTGATGTGTGTGGCCCATTTTTCACCCTGAGTGACTCAGTAACGGGGTTACAGATAATCCTTTTCCATATTAGCATTTAAGTGCAGTCGAAATTACTCTGCCTGTCAGATTTGTAAGGAGGATGTATTTTTATTTATATGGATGGTGGGGCCCATGAAATCTGCGGTGCCGCACAACTCTTGGGGAATGGAAAAGAACCCATGCGAAGTCTGTAGAACGAACTGGAATTCCTGCGAAAATTACCGAAGAAGCGCTAGTTTCGAATGCGGGTCCAGGCCTGTAAAAGGATGGTACCATAAATGGAACACACCAACCATAACGATATCCATTTAAAAGCAATAGAAAATTGTCCAATAATTGAGGTGAATATATCCTTCACATTAGGAGCAAAATGAATATCGAAACAGAACTTGGTGGGAGCAAAACAGCTGCAAATCTCTCCCACCCATGAAATTAGGGAAAGATATAGCCTTCAGATCTCAAGAAACACAAGGTCAAAAAGATTCAAACTAATCTGCTTGCAATGTGATGGTTAAAAGTATCTTATGACGTTTTTACTTTGCTCACAATGCGTTCGATGAAATGCCCAACTCAATATCTGTTACTGAGAGGAAGTGATTAAAATCGCCCCGGCTAGATTTTATTACGACACCCCTGTTCAAGACCCGTTTTGCATAACCAAGCACCTACTCACACTCTGTGGACCAGTCATGCTGGACATTCCAACTTGGTTGGTGGCGGCTCCAAACCATACCACACTACCAGAAACAGGCAACCAAATACTAGACTCCAGACAAACAATCAAACGAAGTAAACAAGTGAATGAAGTCCTTACCCACTGAAAAAGCCTGCCCCAGAGGAAGCGAGCTGGGAACCAGCAGGAACAAAGGCATCGAATTTCCCTCACCTTAACCTGGAGGACCAGATCAATCTCCAGGGGAGGGGACAAATGATGGCGGACCTGACACTACGATCTAAGACCACCAAGGAAGAGAAGGTATAGCTAGGAGCAATGGGAGCCCGAGACCATTGGCAAGCAGGAACAAGGGCGGCGTAGCAACACCGGTAACAGTAGGAATCGTAGCAGTAGACAATAATATGTAACCCATTTTGTAAGAACCGTATAAATGAGAAAAAAAGGAAGTTAATAAGAAAATTTCCAGTTTTAGAGAAGCATCCGGCAGTAGTGTAGGGAGAGGGTGGCTCCCTCGAAACAGCCAAGAACCTACACACTCCCAGGGGTCACCGTCGAACAGCAGGCGCATTCGGCAGTTACGGCCATTGGCACCAGGTGCGAGCGTTCGAACATGCCAGTTAATTTAATCTGGAGTGAGCACTTCACGTATCCCGAAGAAGTTACAGATTTTAGCATCGCATTTCGTCATTGATAAAACTATACCTATGTTTTCTTTTAAAGTTTGGGCATTTATTGTAGAGGATTCTTCAGTCTACGTGTGTGAGGCTATCACCAAATTAGCAGCAGAGACTGCCATGCATGAGCTGCAGAGATGAGCAGAGTTTCATCAACAGTTTCAAACTCCATTTTCCACAGTACTCATGCACAAAATCTACACCGTGGATGTTAAAGAGAGGTTTGAAATAGCGTGTGGGTCTAACTAGCCTTGGGAGAGAGTTATGCTCTGTTAAAGAGAAGTTTGAAATCACCAAGAAGCTTGAGGCAATGATTCCCTTGGAAAGAAAGATATCAATTACTGACATGATGCTCTGCTAAGCTCAAAAGCTAAAAATGGTTAATCCCCTATGCATATAGATAAATATCCAAAGCAGTTTCAAAAAATAGCTCCGATTCTTGACTATATTTGAATTTTATCAATTTTTATCATTGATATGCTCATAATTTGCCATATTTTGGATACCTAAATTTGCATTTTTTGATTCTTAATTGATATGATTTAATTGATTTATAATTATATTTGATTAAATATTACACTCAGTGTAGTTAGTTTGTGTTTTGGGTATCAATACCTGTCAAAGAAAAGCTGAACATGAAAAAAAAGTGTCACTTGTAGTCAATATTTGGCATAGATAGAGACTGATTTAGCAAAAATGTTCAACATAAAAATTGTATCTCTTATTCTTATCTTTCCAACATATCAAAAATCACATGATTATGAGTTTGTATGAGAAAGTTATAGCCAAAACAGTGCAACTGTATCTAGAGATCTCTGAAAGTTACTTCATATGTGTTTTAATAAGCATCATTTTTTGACAATTTTTGCCATATATACAGGATGATTTAAAGAAAGTGTTCAACATGAAAGTCGTAGCTATTGAAATTATCTTGCCAAAGAATCAATAATCACGTGATTTGAACACCATAAAAGAAAATTGTGGCCAAAATACTGAATATTGCTTATAGTGAACAGTTGGGCATGCAAAAAGTTAATATTTTTGAAAGTTTAATATTTTTTGCGCAAGGTTGCAGTTCTTATACATATGAAGGTGTCACGTAACTCTAAATTGGGTTATTTAAAGAAATTTTAAGGTGGAAAACAGAGAGGAGGACGTGACCTAGCAAGAAGAATTTTGGTGCAAAAGAGAATATTTGTAAGAGGGATTGCTGTGAAGAGAAGATAGTGCTACTAGAGACAATTCATTCTTTTATCTTTCTCAATTATTTTTCAATTTTTTTTTCTTAATCATATTTAAGACAATGTTTCTAATTTCTTTTAGTTCCATTATGAGCTAAGCTTTTAATTTTAGAGCAACGATGTAGCCAAGTTATGAATATTTGGTTTTATCCCTTTTAATTCAATTTGATGTTTATTTATCATCTGTGTTGAGTGTTTAATCTAAGTTTAATACTTGTAAAAGTATACTAGCCCTTTTAACATGATCTGTGATTCAATTTGAGGCTAAAAAATGATAATTGAATTAGACCACGGTTAAACACCATAAAATTGTTGTGATGATAGAGATATCATGAGGCTTATGTAACACTATGAATTTCTTGATCTGTGATTAGTTCAAAATTTTTATAGAAATGTAGAAAATTTGTTAACTGAGATAGATTGTTATAACTTGAGAAAGAATAATAATTAAAAAAGAGAAATTCGTTATCAATATATGTATAAACACTGATTAATTAAATTAGGTGAAATTGCATAGGATTAATCCGATAAACTTGAAACCCCTAAATGTCTTAAACATTGATTCTCTATTTGTGTAGACCCATAATCTTGTCAATTTCTGTTAGTTTAGATTTTCTTTTCTCTTTTCCTACCATTGTTTGCTTGTTCAAACAAAACTCAGAGTTAGAGTAATTTGGTCTTTGATATACATAGTCCTCGTTGGAAAGATCTCTTACTTACAATTTATTACTTGTTAATGACATGTGCACTTACGTTTAGGAAATTCTGCAACAATCATGCAAGTATTCACGTGGTGTTCAATATCTAAATCATTAACCACATAATCCTATACCAGGAATATACACAATGGTATCTTAGATGATAAATTGTCCAAAGTTAAACAGAAGAATATAAAATCAACCAATGGATACATGTGCAAACAACCACACATATACACGTGCATACATGCATAATAAGGAATGAAACAAAAGACATCTATGTTGAGAGGATAGAACAAAGCAACGGTGTGATCAACTCTCAAATGCAATGGACCCTTGAGTCAATTTCTCTTGCAATGATAGCATTCAAATTCCAGCACTTCTCATTGGACTCCTTAACTCAGTCCTCAATCTGTGGGTCATGAAAGGGATTTTTCCCATAAATAACTTCACTGGAAACCAGCTTGGACAGAAGCAAAACTATTCTTCTCTGATCCATCAAAACATATGCACATGATTCATGGGTAAAACTCTTTACGTTACATTCTCCAATCCACCAAAAAATATGCACATGCATCAAAGATTTAGGGAATGTGAATGATCTGACATTTTCATATTACAATCAGATGATATCATGAACAAGCACACAGCATTTTGTGAGCATGTAACTGTGCTAACCAAGAACAGAGCCATCACAAGTGTCTTTGAACAACTAAGATGATGTTAAAACTTAAAACAAACAGCATGACAAGAAACAACCTAAATTCAGGATCTTGCAGACAGATGATGTGAAGAAAAGTGAAGAAGAAAGAAAGCAAGGAAAGCATAATTCACACATCTTGAAGGATAAAACTCGTGCATTCACCCCTTTACTTCAAGCCACAACTGCACATGACATGGCTCCTAGCTTCCTTAAATACAGCATTGAATATACTAAACTACCAGGAGAGAGGTTGAACCATTAAAAAGCTGCTCCTGAGGCAACCTCCTGAGAAGCATAAGCTTCATATAGCTAGGGGCTGAACTTAGGAATCAAAGTGGACATGGTTACAACACACTTCAGATGTTTGTGCAAAGTTTCACTGTCAAATTGCAATCCAGCTTTAAACACAATCTTAGTGTGGCACATGGGTAACATAATTGATCAATTTTGACCTAATGGCCAATGCCATCAAGCACAAAACAAGATCTTCAAATGATTTTAAAGCATTCATTCTATGGCTTACACAAGGTATCATTAACAGTTTGCCAATAAATAGACAAGTGTTACCAATGCCAATAAATAGATAAGTATTACCAATGCCTAATGTCCGTGTTACACCACTCAAAACAGTTTCTTCAATTCTTTTCGGCTTGTTAAAATTTATTTCTTTATTCTCATTTACCATTTTTCCTTCCTTTCCTTTCTTTATTATTATTATTATTATTATTATTATTATTATTATGGAACCTGACTGTTTGATGAACATCTCACAGGTACAGTTTTAAGAGGCCTCAGAATCAGTATGCATTCTAATGCTTATGCCTTCCTCATGGAATTCCACTGTTCCACCATGCCTCATACGATTTAAAAATTTTGTGCAACATTCCATATTAAATGGCATCCAAAGGAACTTCAATGTCAAGAAATGCATTTAAAATGTTTATTGGATACCCCAAAAGGAATCAATTATGAGTATGTTGGTTTAAGTTGAAGGCTCTAAGAGGAAATGGTGAAAGCCAAAAGAATATGGGTGAAGGAAATAAGGAAAACGAGTTAGAGGAAGATATGGGTCCAAAGTTCATCATGTAGCTGACCCAATTTAATGGGATAAGATTTAGATGATGCTGGTGATGATGATGTCATCTTCATCTTTTTCATCTTCATATTTTTAGAGTCACACGTATAAAGGATTAAGTTTTCCAATACTCAACAGTAAAAAGCCAAGATAACCAGAGATTAAGCTGACATGCAAAAGTAGCACACAAAAAGGGAAAAGAAAGCATGATTCACATCAGGATGTCTATGCCCCAAAGAAAAAACATTAAAGATGCTACCATGGATCACCCAAGAGACTTTAGTGTTTATTTAGCATGGTATGCAATTGCATAAAACTGATGCTACCAAAACCAGACTGGACTAGCTGATCCAACCAAGATGCGGACCTTAGCCAGTCCAGTAATAAATCTCCAGTTTTCAATTTTCAATTTTATTTTACAAATATCAGGGCAATAAAAAATCAAATTATGGTTTGTAGCTCGGAGTTACAAGAGTCATCAACCTCAGGTCTGGTTCTGATAAAATTGCATAAAATACACCTGGATTTTTTGTTTTCTTCTTTTCTTCAAGGATTGGAATGCCTATCTTTGCATGCTTTGTTACAACAAGAAGGCTGAACTTAACATATCTCCAATAACCTAAAATGAATCAACAATTTTTAACATCCCTTTAATCTCCTAGAGGTGAATTAAGAATGTTCATTTGTACTCAATAAAAAGGAAGAAAAAAAAACAAAAAAGACAAAAGAAAAGCTACCAAAGAATGCAATATCACCACACAAGCCCAATTATAAGAGCAAACCACAGGAAATTTTTTCAAAAAGCACTGTACCAAAATAAGTTGTAGAAAAATCCAATGCAAGAAATAATTTGAAACCTTGATGCTGCTATTGGATGCATGCAATTACAAATAAGAGGACTAGTCACAGGCAACTCATTCATCGAAACCTTTAGAGTTTAGATTTCCAAACTTTTACTGCAAAGATGCAGATGTTAAAAAAAAGCATTCATTATTATAACAGTTCTTTTGTAATAATAAAATCAGCAGAGATGAAAAAACCCTAGTCAAGTACCTTAAGCATTCCAAGACAAAGAAGAATCCCTTAAACTGGAGTACCATTCCTATCAGGTCCAACATGAAAACAGTATAAAAGAAATAAATAGCGTGCACACGTTCAAGCTTGGGAATTCGGTCAATCAATCTAACAATCCAAAATCACAATCCTACTGGACAGAGCATCCATTCAAATGCAGCTCACGTTCCACCACATAAAGACACCCTCAGTGTTTTGTTAACTAGAAAAAAACTAAAGATAATTCTGCACAAGATGTAAAAGAAGAAGAAAAAGAACAGAGGGAAAAATTCACAGCTATCAACAACATTTTCAGCAAAAATGTGTACATAGAATTTCAATGGGGGTTGAAAAAAGAAGGGAAATTTGATGGACAATTGAGATGAAAGGAAAAAGGATTTCCAATTTTACCCAGAGGAAGCAAATTCAATGGCTAGTTAGACCATTCTCAACGCCCAATCCAAAGAGAACGCCAGCATATCTCTCTGGGGACCCATTGAAGAAGGAGCTCTTGAGCCTCTGGAAAGTGGAGGAGGTGAGCAAGCTGTCGGAGCCAGCCTGGTGGCATACCCCGACCCTCTCAACTTCCAAAAGCTCCGCCAGCTTATTGAGACCGCCATGCAAGCTGTTACAGAACTTCATCAAATGCTTGATGTCGTAGACAGTGGGAAAGTAAACCCTGATAAGATCGAAGAAGCCGGCCTGAGTATCTGGAAGATTCTGGCAGGTTAGGAGCTTGACGAGGTAGCCAAAATCATAGCCGCTGTGGAAAGTGACCCAATGTACAGCGTCGTTGAGAACGATCCCAGACGACATGAGAAGCTCGGCAAACAAGGCGGCATCGACACCGTCCCTGGCGTTTTTCTCGAAGTCGATTCCGCTCTGGCGGAGAAGCTCGATGGAGTCGTTGGCGAAAACGTCGGAAGCCGGGTCAAACTCACGGAAGTTGAACTGCCAGACGTAGGACTGGGAGCTGCCGCAGGTGGGAAGATTGCCGTCGGCGTCAGAGAGAGTGAGGCCGAGCTGGATGAGCTTAAGGAGGTCTACGTTGGCCTTGAGGGCGCGATAGGTGTACTCGGCGGAGGAGCGGAAGATGCCAACGGGGCGGAGGACGACGCCTGGGAATTCCGTGTCCATCGCGACGAACGGGTGGTCATCCACAGCATCGCGGATGAGGTCGAACTCCGCTAGCAAGTTGTGGGCCCAGACGTTGCGGATCACGATCGGACGGTCGGGATTCGATGGGGATAGTGTTGGCATCTTGAGGATTTCTTGAGGGACGAATGGTAAAGATTCTTCTTATCAACGGGGCAAGCAT